>JBAMHW010000017.1:986023-998673 GCA_037177495.1 Rhadinocentrus ornatus
TCCCCCAGCCAAGGCTCGAACCAGCGACCTTCTTGCTGTGAGGCTGCGGTGCTAACCACCACACCACCGTGCAGCCCCTTGCCTTCATAGTCAGTTTGAAATTTATAACGCACATTAAACAATATTTAAAAATCAGTTTTTGTATTTTTTTGTCTTCACTACCAGAATATAACTGTTACTACACCTCGTTAAAACCTGTTCTTACTGTTGTTGTTTAGGGCTTGTTTCTGTCTAATTGTACAAATGTCTGTTTTGTTTATTGACATTTTAAAAATAAACATAACAAATTCAGAAAAATTTTAAAGTGTTGGAACATGTTTTTACAGATTTTCTTTTAGAAACTTCTTATAAAAAGATATATCTTTAAATTTATTTAAAAATGCTCATTTTTAGCTATTAATGTTTTGAATTTTACTATCTGCTTTTGTAAGGAAGCTGAGAGCCTGTTTGAATAACATTTTATTTGATATTTATCTTGAGTTAACAAGTAAATTAGCCCATTAGTTTTCTTGCAATAACGGCTTAATAAATTCTTAAATACATTAAAACAGAGAGGTCCTTTGCCATAACTTGTTTCTTTAACTTCACCCCAGCTGTGACGATGACCTATGAAATGCTTTTCAGGCTCATCTGAATAGACCCATTTTGTGATAAGTTAGTGAATGTGAAAGTGGTTATCTTGATTTTTTTCTCATAAAGGCTGAATTTTGAGATGATAAAATAAAATAACCTTATGTGATAAAGCAAATTGTGTGATCTTAATATAAAGCATAAAAATAAACAACTTCAGACATTGCCATTGATGATGTCTGTGCTTTTGTGTCCCATAGAACTCAATCTTCTTTGTCTTTTTTTTTTTAATTATAATTTTTTTTTTATTGGCAAAACCTCTTGTGTCACCATTTCCTAAAATATTCTAAAAGTCTGCTGTAAATGATTCACAAGAAGTTTGTCATCAACTCTCAAGATAAAAGGTTTTATGTGTGACCCACACAGAATGTAGTCACATTGTCTTTGTATGTTTTTTTTTTGAGGTTGCTTAGAAATATTGCCTAAAGTGTGGGATTAATATCCTGTATTTCCAAGTTAGGTTAATTGGGTGTAATATCATGTCCAAGCCAGCAGGGGGCGTTTGCAGTGGGGAGCGTGTTGTTGTTACGCAGCAGGTGGCTCGTCATTCTGATGAGAGCTGCCAGTGAAACATGTCTTGTTTATCCTTCGCTCCATTAACAGGTCAGTTGGGCTCAATAGCACCCAAGTAATAGAGAATATGAACCCTTGTGGACTAAAGGGGCCTTAAGAACAAGGGTGTGTCAACTTTTTAACGTCAAATGCAACTGTTTATAAATAAATTCCAGTAGCATTGCCCACACGTGAAATAGTGGTGCACTGGTAAGCTAAGCTAGTTCACAGAATTTGGCTCCCTCACTTTGCTAAGGTTTTGACATTGTTATTATGTGATATTGTTCTACACTTGTTTAAATGTGTATTTCAGGCATGGTCAGCACTCAGGTAATCAAAGGCTAAAGATTGGGGAAGGAGCCATGAAAAGTATTGTGTTAACATGGTTAAGGCATAACAAGTGTGATGCTAATGGCTGAAAAAAATGCTAATTGTGGTTAACATTCATAGACACAATATTGATGTAATGATTGTGGTCTGATTTAATAGAGAATATAATCCTATTACTTAGCTGGGTAAAAGTGAAGTATCACTGTTTTCGTATTAGTGGTAACGCACTTTATTTTGAGTGTAGAAATAATAAATTCTGATGATAGCTGCCAGTAACACATGTCTTGTGTCTGCTTCGCTCCAATAACAGATTAAAAAGATCATCTGTCCGCGCGCTCCATGCCGCTGGAGTGCAACATATGGGTTGAAAGGTGTAGAGTAGGGGAGACCGGGGTCAGTTGTAACATTTCATTCTATGTTATTGGAGTTCAAGCCGACATTTTCTGTTTGTGCTTCACAGGCAATTTCCATGCTATTTATTAGCAGACACTTGAAGCTAAATGCATAGCCGTTTGAACACACTGAGCCAAAAGAGCTCGAAGTAAGAGACAGAAATGTCAAAATTGTTACATCTGTCCCCGGTCTCCCCTTCACGCACCAGCTTGACCTTTAAAAAATTTAATGAATGTCATCTCCTCCATTTAAAGACAAAATATGAACATAATTTTGACAAAACAAATGACCTTCCTTCAGTTGTGCTCTTTTTTCTGCCCTGACCCACCAAAACAGAGCTTTTATAAATGATTTTGTTCATGAACCACAAAGCATGAAGTATAGGCTAGCAATATAACATATTGTCAACAGCATTTAAAGCACTGAATAACATTTTTTTGACAGATGTAACTTTTTATGCTGTTGTAGCCTACAATCTAATCCAGTGTTTCTCAAGCCAGATCCTCAGGACCCACTGACCTTCATGTTTTAGAAGTAACCGTACTTAAACACACCTGAATGAAACGAATGGCTCGTTAACAGACTGCTAAGAAGTAGAGTAGTACCACGTCTTAAGACATGCAGGGCGGTGCGTCCTGAGGGCTTGGATTGAGAAACACTGATCTAATCTAATCTTAACCAACAAACTACATGATGCTTTTCATATGCTGTTTTCATACAAAAACCCACTACCTATGTCACATAAACCTAACAGATGTGTAAAACTTTTATGAGTAACTTTAATAAATCGTTATGAGTTACTGAGTCCCATTTCTTGGGAGCTTATTTTAATTGGATAACTTATTTTCTTACAGAGCAAACAAGCAGTTTTCCATTCTTCCTGAAAACTGCGGTCAGCAGTACCCTTATCGCCTGGTGTGTTGCATAGCAATCAGCATGACCAAAGCAGTTCACACAGACAAACCAGGCAGCAAGCACAGGAAGTAACTTTCAGTCAGGGGATTAGGGTAATTATATCTGTTTTTTTTAGTTTGTTTCCATAACCCTTAGTTTTGTTACATAAACTGTAAATATGACGTCATTGTTGACTAACTTTTCAAATAAACACGCGAATGCATGCACAAGTGCTGGCACGAAGACCATTTTCACGGTAAGTTGCTTATTTTGACTAACATATAAGTCCAAGTATGGCTCAGGTTAGTATAATAATGGGACAGTACACACATTACCAAAACCTCCCCTGAGTGGCATCATTAGTGCCATTAAATACTCCTGTGCACCTTCTGCAGCTAAAAAGTACCCTTTGCAACCAAATCACCATATATATATATATATATATATATATATATATATATTTTTTTTTTTTTTAATGCTGTTTTCATTTAACCTAGTTGATTAGAGCCAGGTTAAATTAACTCAGGGAGCAGCGTTTAGAATTGCAAAGGTCCACAGAATAACAGGCCTTTTACATGACTCATATTAACCTGACATATTAGCATAGGTGTAGCTGATAAGATTATTGCATTTGTGTTCCATTTAAATGTAGGGGTGTAAAGACATATATTGTGCTAATAAAGAGGGACAGACATCACAGCTGTGATTCCCCCAGAAGAGGTGAACACTACACCTCACACTAGGGTTATCAGGATACTAAAATTTTAAACTCAATATAGATACTAAGTTGCTTGATACTCGATACTATTTTCTATACTAGAGGGGAAAAAATAATTTTTCCGTTAATCTAAGTCCAAACACCACAGAAATAGCAATATAAGGAATACAACAAAAATATATTAATAAATATAAGAAAATACATTAACAGCCTAAAATAAATGCATAATTTAAAGCTCAGTTTGTGCAGATAGTCTTCATGCAGGCTAACAGTGTTGTCAGGCAGTTTGTTCACTGTGGTGCAAAAAATAACAAAAAAGCTTTTTTAACTAGTTATGTACTTACAATGCTTGAGACAAGATCAAGTAAATAGAACGAACAAACTAGTTAAGACTATCTACTTTTTAAAGTAGATTAATTAAAAACAAAAAAGATGAGCTTTTTAAATGTTTTTTTGTAAACAGTCTACGTTAAAAGGCATTAATAACTGACTGTAGGCCAGGGTTTGATCAGCCAGTAGCAGCTTTGTGCAATTCATTTTCAGGCTGATTATGGAGCAGAAGACTCTGGACGGGGGAGAGGAGGAGCCTGGGGTATAATCTGCGAGAATTGTAAACAATAACTGTTTTCACATCAGTTTCAAAGTCTCCAGTAAAACCAGAAAAAAGTCTCCAAAATGGGTGCAAGTCGCTTTTTTTTTTTAAGTGCCGGTCTAACAACTATAATTATAGCGACAAGTTGCTAAGTTGGCAACACTGCTGTAAGGAAAATCATATGGATTATCATTTTTATTATATTTGATTGTGATTTATTAATGATTTATTATTATACTTTGAACCAATCATTTATTCATTAAGTTTTAGAATCAACTTTGTATTTACTCTTCATATTTTAATCATTAAGAGGCAAAAAAAGTACTCAGCAGCATTCTTTGTGCATGCGTGTGCTGATTTATGCTTGGGAACCAAGGTCGAGCTGTGAATGAGATGAAAGGATGTGATTGTACCAGGAGGAGACCGGACACTAACCAACCCATGCTTCTTATTCTCCATGTCTTCAGTGGAAAAATACTGCAGCCCTGCTGCAGTGCCTGTATAAAATGGAGACGACTTTTTCGTGAACCAGCAGACGCCAAAGTGGCATTTAAGTATCGATACCCATACTAATTAATATCCAACTAGATATTTAATTTTAGAATCTATTATCTGAGAATCGATTTGGACAATACAACCTCACTATGCAGACATTTTTTCCGGGTGTTTCATATCAAAATGATTTGCCTCAATTTGATGCGTAAAATCTTAGATTTTAAAGAGGGTTACTTGATTTGTCACATGACTGTACCGAAATGTGATTTATATGGATTTACACTAGGAGTAGACCATGAATAGGTGGCAGTAGCAACAAAGATTGCTTCATCCCTTTCTTTATGTGGCAAGCGAGTGGGTGGGATGACAACGCCATCCTTTATATTTAAAAAAATAAAGTAAAAATTAAGCACACAATAAAAAGGACTGCTAGTACTTCCCTCCGGTCACCGGAGGCTGGGGGGAATCCTGCATTAAAAACCTACAACCTGTTATAAAAAAGAAACAAACACATGCTAACAAAACGATAAAGCCAAAACAATCCGAAAATGCAAACCAAACCAAACCGTGCAAGTCCATAAAAACATTGTAGCGTGGATGATCCAGAGGAGCGCACCCGTGTGCTTGGTTCAGCCAGGGCAGAGTCCAGGATGCCGGAGCAGGATCCGGCTCATGGCGCTCAGCCACCCTAAAACGTCTACAAACAAGGCTAAAATGAGTTACAGATTAAAACCATATAAAACTCTGAGTTAGATGTCCTACCCCTGCCTGAAGGAGGAAGGGAAACGCAGCCAAACACCTGACTCAGAGTCAGGGAAAAGGCAGCCTGGCCCGATGCCGAGCTGAGCAGTTGAGAGGGGAAGGGAGAGTCCACCTAACAAGGCAGAGCCATTACAGAGCACCCCAACCACGGTCGGCAAACTGCCAAACTGCAGACAAAGTTAAGCAGCTGTCACGCAAAAGACAAGAACTCATTGCTTAACAGGCAACACTGATCACACGGTGGATATGCGATGAAGATCTCCTGGCAAGACCAGCCACGTCCACTGCCAACCAACCCCCAGAAGGGAAGAAGCCACACACTGGGCAGACACCTAGCCAGCTATAAAGCTGCCTGATCTGCAGTGACCCAGATAGGTTGCACCTGTTGGGTGCAATCTGGAGGGAAAGGGTGGAAGTTTTTCCCACCACATTTAGCTAACTGAAGGGTCTTGAGTCAATCAAGACTTGTTAAAACCAGAGATTAACTAAGGCTATGCATATACAGTTTTACTAAGAACACATTTTATTCTGAAATAAAAGAGATGAGAAATAACGTGCATATGAAATGATGATAATGTGGAAATTAGCCCACATGCTGGTCCCCTGTTGCTTATGCAAATTAACCACATGGAGTAGACTTCTGGGAGTTCTAGGATTTACATTGAAACTTGATTTGCACATTCACAAAAAATTTATTTGATTGGATGTGCTATAGTGTATTTGTTCAGACATTTATACCAAGCATTTGGGTTGATAGTTTTATGGTTTGTTAATTTCCAGAATGTATGGCTCTAAAGTTTGAACCAGGAACCTACTTGTGAAACGATGATGCTAACCACTGCTCCACCATGCAGGCATTTTGTCTTTCATGGTTGAAAAAAAAAAGGGTGGGTGGGATGTTATGTTAGACATCAGCCTCAGTTTGATAGGTCTGTGTAACAGCATCATCAGTCTAATATTGCTGTCTGGGAGATAATCAAGAACAGAATCAGTACAACAGAGCCAATTAAGAGCCAAATTCAGGACTCTTGAAAGTCTGACTTTCAGTTCACTAAGCCACCAATACTTTTGTAATGAAAGATATATATAGTTAAACAGCCGACTCAAGTCATGTTAAAGAGCAGCAAGTGCCCATAGATGGCATAAATCGTTGGCACAACTATAAATGTTCAATTCATCTACTTGGTATCTGGATACAGGTGTAAAAAATTAAAACACATAAAAGCAGCATCGTTTTCTTATTGCACATACAAAACAACGTGAGAACATATTGATTGTCTCAGATGCCAAAGCTGAAATCAAATCAATTTTTTTTTTTTTACATTTTTCTATGCACTAACTGAAAAAGGAAAGAAAAGAAGAAAAAAAACTGCCTGAATGAAAGTTAAATGATCAAGAACAACCTAGATGGTAATTGATGGATATGTTCAGCGTTTTTTGTTCTAAGCTAAGCTTTCTTCTTCATACATCTCCTCATGTCCTTTCATTTCCTTCCTTTGATGCCCCCTCCATCAGCTCGGCTATCTAATCGCTGCTGATGGGGGTTGGCTCACTATTTGGCAGATGCTCAATCCAATAGACTGCATCTGCTACCTGTTTGTGCCAATTAACAGGCCCATGGTACTGCACTGACACTTCTTCAGTGGGTTAACAGATGCCACAATTAGCCACTCATTTGAATAGCTGCCTGCTTAGCGTGAGGACCCTTGTTATATCGACTCCAACTGTGGGGACTGCCTTTCATCTATTTGCCTTGTTTTGTTGTTTCTCAAATGAGGCATGGGGAGGCCAGGGAACCCCGTAGTGTTGAGCCAACAGTCTTTTCACTGGATCCAAAATTAGCTCTTCACACTCGGTGTTTCATTTGAGGGTTTCCAAAGGCAAAATACACTGTATACATTAGAGATGAGGGTTATGGACTGTTTCCAGGACATTGCATTTACATTATTAGGTGCAGGTTCTGTATACGATTGCACTTTTGTTATTATAGACAAGGTGGCTCCATGATTGTGATAACTTAAATCCCATCTTAGAAGTAGATACTAATTAAGTATAAATCAGAGCTGATTATTTTCACGATGTGCTGTTCCCAAACAATTGTTCTTCTTAAGTTGTTTTTTTTATTATTATTATTTTATTAATTTTTAATTTTAAGATAGCATAAGTTATCATTTAAGATGTTTGAAGTTTTTCAATGACCTTGTTGTGACAAAGTTATATGAAACTAAAAATTGATACAAGGTGGTTCAGTGATTACACAGCTGTTATTTTGCAGCATTTCTTTAGAAAAGCCACTACAGATTCCAAGACATGCAGATTAAGTTAAAGTACATCAGCAAACTGAAGTTTTAGTATTATTTTATTCATATATGTTGTCAAAGTTTGTTGCTGTTGCCTAGTCCCTGTCTTTGTTTCCTTTTTGTCTTTTCAAACATTCCTAATGAGCAAAAAGACTATACCAGTGCTGCACCCAGAGCTCTCTACCTTCTTTCTTGGCTCGCTTAAAGTGCCTCTAGTTGAAAATCTTCTCTTAAGAAAGGGGCAGGTGTCATTACTATTGCTTTTTTTCAGGTCCAGTTAGAGAAAGTTCTGATTTTGTTATGTTCTCCAACAAGGCTGCAGTAGCTCCAGAATGTGGGACCTAACTCCTTCAGAATGACAATGCTTTCCCACACAAAGTCATCATCACAGAGTACTTCCGGAATTTGGGATTGGAGAGGATGGAGGCTGCAGTCCTGAACGTTTCCTGCTCTAACACACCTGATTTAAATTGAATGGCTTTCCTTAACTGCTTGTTAAGTTCTGCCCCAGCATGTTGACCCATTATTCTGATTCAAGTGTGCTGCAGCAGGAAACTTCAAAAGCTGCAGGACTGTGGCCCTTCAGGACCGACTTTGGCATCCTTGTTCTACAGCTAACAGGCATGCACTGGTACAGAAGAGGAATGCTGCCTTCGAGTGTATAGTTACGCAGTTACACTATGCCAGTGAACGACGCCTAGTGCTCCCACCACAATGTGGTGCAAAATCAGTAGCTAGACGCTTTTCCTCTGTTGTTCCCCGGTGGTGGAATAATCTACCAAACTCCGTACGATCCGCACAGTCCTTATCCACTTTTAAGAGCAAGCTAAAGACTCACCTGTTCCGCACTTAGCTTAACTCTTCTACTTGTCAAAATGAGTTGGAAAGATTTGTCCAGCTCTTTGGCTCAACTCAGCACTGAAGAAGCTGCATGCACTTATGCCCAAGATGATATTATGTGATGAAATCACACAAGAAAAAAACAAACACAAAAGCACTGCATGACAGCACCTGTCCAACTGGACTCACAGCAGTCTGGCTACTACTTAATTATGAAGTCCCATCCTGGTTGAGTTCCTGCTTGTATTGTTTTACTCTCAGATGTAAGTTGCTGTGGAGGACAGCGTCTGCCAAATAACTGTAGAATAGAATAAAAATACACTTTTATTCCATAATATTTTTAATAATAATTTGTTTATTTACTATATTTTTATACATTTACAATATTTCTTGATTAAAACTTGTTTATTTATTAAAACCTTTGATTATTTATTTATTACTCTTGAGCAAGGATCTCCAACTGCAGACCTCTTGAGCCAGCGCCCTGCAGATTTTCTGTTTCCCTGCTGCAACACACCCGACTCAAATAATGGGTCGTGAAACTATATGCACATGCACAAACCTGATTTCAACTCACATCTTTAAGAATGAGTTGATGCAACCAAGCCCCTAATTCATTATCTATGTATCAAGACATTATTTGCGTGACAACTAAATATCTGCTTATTGAACAAAAGACAAATGCAAAATCAGTGTAATTCCTTGTGTGGTTGGTTCTAAATGTATAAAATGAGCAAATGGCAGAATAATTATGATGATTGAACTATAAAATCGTTATAGATCCATAAAGTGGCCAGCTGGATTTCATTGAGAAGACATCTGCTTGCATGGCAGCTGGTGTTTATAGAAAACTGTATAAATGACATCAACATTGAAGTGAGCAGTAGGTTTCATTGCCTCCTCAAATCAATTAAAGTTAGTTTGTGATCACAATGACTGCAATAAATGAATAAATGTCCTCTACAGCCATGACAGTTTTTCTCAGAAGAATACTGCACCACTGAGGATAGATTAAAAACTTTAAAGTCTAGCACACTTCTGGTTCACATGCTTTAACTGACCGATATTTTGGCTCTCAGACCTTTGTTGAGATCAGCAGTAAAACTGTAGCCTCTGGTATGACAGAAACTTAAAAAGAGCTAATTTCTTACTGCATAGTTGACTTGTGAGTCTTTGGTAAAAAGCATCCTATGTAGCTCCTACAAAATTATAAATTACATTTTTTTTTCTTTTTTTAATTTCTGTAGGTGAAATCATGGATGAGAGCTTCTTCTATCGCATTAATTCAGAGAAACAGTGAATATTTGCTTTATTTAGAAAATAAACTTGTTCTGGAAAAACAGAGCTTTGCTTCCTTTTTTTTTTCTTCTATTTTTTGCAAAAGAGACCTGTACGCTTCTGTAACGGCCTGCCAGTGGACTGAGGGTAGAAACAGAGCAGAATCGCAGGAGAAAATTAGGCTGAAGAGAGCCATGAAAGTAGAAACATACTTTCACATCAGCCTTTTTTATTCGAATCCAAGTCCCATTTACTCGGTAAGTCTGCTTTTGAGTTATTGTGAAAGCGCACAAACAGGTCTTGGTCCGCTTCAAGTGGACCAAATACTGGAAGCGGAAAACAAAACAAAGCGCACAGCATTGTGGGTAAACACAAAGCATACATGCGTGTGTGACGATAGGTGACTGAATGGAAGAAATGGATTACGTGAAAGAATTCAGGAAAAATTTTGAAAGAAATATGATCAACCTAAGACCAGTCGGATCTGATGCAGCTCCATATTTAGCTGTTAAATACTGGAAACTAAAGTTGCTCTGCATTAGCCAAGAGATGAACAAGTTTTCTTCTTCATTGTGTCTCGTCTTCTCCATTGGTAATTCTTGGTGCAGTACTGCCTGTGGCAGAGAGTGGAACTAATTTAAAAGATCTGATTCTTTTGAGAACTCCTTAGATCATTCCATGATATTATGCACTATAAATGCTGAAAGACCTACGGTGCAACTTTGCATAGTTAAATAAATTTTTGGACTGATCAAGGATTCTATGATGGAGCTTGGCACATGGAGCCATGACCCATAATTGCTTAAAAGAACCAAGCCTTTGGTGGATCAGTCTTTTATACCCCAAAACTACAACTGGTTCTTCCACTCTGGTGTCTTTTATGAAGTAGCACTGCCCTGATACATTGTGTGGTATAACTAATAACTCACCAGCTCGGTATGCGTTGGCACGTTCTGTTTTATTTTCTGTTAATTTCAGACGTAAATGACCGCCTGACTTTGTTATACTATGATTTGTGACCTGACAGTTCTGTGAAAGTACAATCAGTTAGCAATCATTACTAAACGCCAGTCTCCACCTGGTTCTCCTCACACTTCAAATTAAATCCTCTCTCATGACTGACATTTCTTCTGATACTTCTTCTTTCTTGTTGTCTTTAATACCTGTATATCTGATAATTATTCGGCTCTGGTAATTTTCAATGTCTTCAAAATCAAAACTCCTGTGCAGATCCATATTCTTGAATTTGTGAATTTATGATTTTTTTTTAAGGTGTACAAAAGTCTTTTTTAGGATGCTATCATGCAGTTGGCACATGCACATAATGTTGAAATCTTACTAGAATAAAAATATAAAAATGTTATGTTTCGGATATGTATCCTAAGAATTATTTGATTGGTTTTCTCAGCAGTTAATCAAGCTCAGTCAACATCAAGGAAGTTTTAGAGTTATGCTTATAGTGTAAAAGATTTTTCAAATTTTAGTCTGTATTAATGTTTTAGATGAAAACAACAATGTTTTTAATTAAAAAGCATAAGCAATGTGCTGCTGTGAAAAGCGGCCACTTACTGAGGAAGAGTGTTGACATTAAGTATGAACCATGGTGGGTGACGTGCAATAACAAAATGACAGCACTGTTACTAGGGGCTAAGTGCTAATCTTGGGAGAGGGGGAAAAAAACTGAATTCTCAGAAGATATTTAACTGAAAAGAGGCTTAGTGGAGTGATGCTGCCGTAGTTCTCACCAACACTGTCAGTGTGCCAATGGGATGTTTCATTATGTGCATGTGTGTAAGAGGATGTGCATATGTTTGTGCACATCTAATCCGCATAGTGTGGATATGCACACAAAAACTGTTGTGTGTGTTGGAGCATGTTACTGTAATCCTACCTCTGTGTGTGCGTGTGTGTGGATCAAAACTACTTGTGTCATTCATGCACAAAGAGTGTGATCAATGCAACATTCTTCTGCAGCCAATGAGGAGAGAGCCCCTGTTACTGGGCAGTTATGTGTTTATTCCTTCCCCCTCCTGTTCTTTCGTGAGGTCGATGTCACGCGTCAAACCGCATAGACTCTTAGATCAGCGTGAGTCTTTACGACACACCAGGGTCCCGCGGTTGTGATGAACATCAGCACTCTCACTGGTTTTGTAGGTCAACCAGTGCTGGACGGGTGCACATGGACTTGTCTAAACTGTTTTCAACACGGAACAGAGGACATTCAGGAATCTTCAACACCTGGTTGAAGCATTACATTCACTGATTTTTATTTGTCTTTTTTTCTGATGTGATCTTAACAGAATTGGTTTACTCACCATTTGTGGCTCACATGTCATGTATCATGTCAAAGAAGGTTTCTCAAGCCAAAGATAAATTTAAACCGCATAAAAAAATTACTTAGTCCTGTGGGTGGATCATTGTCAGAGATTATCACAGTTTCACTTTACTTTCTTTAACCATATCTACTCCTTCCTGAACATTCCCTAAAACCTGCCTCCAGGACACCTTTCCTGTGGTGGAAATATTCACACAGGATGAGAAAGTATTAGCTGACATTCTGCTTCTTTATTTAGTGTTTTACTATACAAATTCATTATTTTTCATGTTATTATTAGAAGTTATAATATGAATTTATTTCTATATAAATATTTTATTGTTTATGATTTGCATAAACTATTGTAAACAATTAATACATTTCAGAATGAGCCAAGAAATATCTATCACTAGTGTGCTGTTGCCACACGTTAACTGGTATGTTAACTAATAATTACTAGTAAAAAGTAAGGAAACGTCCATCCATCCATCCATTTTCTGTACCGCTTGTTCCCAGTAGGGGTCGCGGGGTGAGCTGGAGCCTATCCCAGCA
>JBAMHW010000017.1:1000567-1010724 GCA_037177495.1 Rhadinocentrus ornatus
CTGATCAAGTTGTCAAAACTTAGTATTTTATATTTTTCCAATACTTGGCAATGATGGTGACACCTTGGCTTTTTATCATGCTATTTTTTGAGCAATGTATATCTTCATACAGAAAAACACTTCCATCTTGTTTTCTGAGGCTGGGTGTATTGTATGTATTTTACATGCATAACACAAGTCATTTTACATGCTGTTGTGTTGATGTTTTCTAATAAAACATTAAATCTGCCTTTGGTTCCCAGTTTTAAGAAGTACCATTTTCAGCATTAAATGCTGTTTTCCCAGTACTCCCTTTTGGTTTGTCAGTATAGTATTGCTGTTGACAATTTTGTATTTAGGTCACTGGTGCCCCCTCAGGGTCTGACGAACCACTTTCTCCCAGAGTCCCCATGATTGACACTTTTCCTTATAGCAAATGAAGTCCTGCTCCTCCGGTTTTAAATTGTTGATGAGTAACATGTTATAAAATACAAAACTAAATGCTGCTGTTGGTGTATTCTCATTTAGATATTCCCAGAAAACCACTTAGTTAGTCCCTAAATGCCACTAATAATACTACAGATTACTGTGGGTACAATCATATAATTGTGTATTGAATGTTGTGTCTGTGCATTAGATCTATTTATTCAGTGTATTTAAATCTTCTAAATATACCACAAACAGACATATTTCCCCCTTTAGGTGTGTAAGATCTTGTTTTGCATTGACTGCAGCACCATGTGACTGGGCAGCAGAGATGGCTACCTGTTGTCCTCTGTGCTTCCTTTCATCCTCACCACAACTACACAGCATGGTAATAACCAACAGCCTGGCAAAAACCAGAATTACCAGGACATCCTCTAAGAACATAATGCCTGTCTTAGACACTGGGCATCTGGTGGCATTTCTTCACAGTATGCTGAATACATGGGGAGGGGGCAGAGGTGAGGAGAAAAAGGAAGAGGGGGGTAGGGACAGGGAAGTGAGGGAATTGATAGAAGGAGCTTTAGACTCGGATTAAGGGGGAACTGTTACGTGGGGAGGAGGGGAAGACGAGATGACCAGACCACATGCTCCATCCATAAAGCGCTTTTCTTTTGCGCTGGCCTTCTGCCCTGGACAGCCCGTCCTGGTCAGACCTGGAACCCCCACTGAGCAACGCCCCATGCTGCTGTCAACAGCCATTGTGATCTGCTGGTCTGCTCTGTCAGGCCCGTCCAGCCTCATGTTGCATTCTGGGAAAGGTTTTGTCAGGTGTGCAGCTTCATTGTTGACTCAGTGATAAACATGGTCATAATATAATATTTTACCTTCATCAGGTGTACAAGCCAGTTCCAAATCAAGGAAAGTGATTAATTGGACAATATTTCTAATAAAGACAAAGAAAAAATAACTTATTTTACATTTATTATTTACAGCCAGTTTACGATCTAACATTTTTTTCCTTTTATTCTTAATGGATTTGATGTTTTTCTGTAGATAATTTTTTTTTTCATATAAATGGGATAGACAAGTTAAACAATGCATGGTATTCCTCAAAGTCTAAAATGATGTATTCAAAAGGATAGTCTCATTTGATCATAGACTAAATATTCTGAATTGACTTTTTATAAATAATCAAGAAAAAACATTTGAATCACACATTTTAAGAAGAGTGAACTGCTTGAATATAGAAAAAATCTTTGGACAAATAATAAAAAAAAATTGCCCATTTAATTAACTGACCTGTTGTCGCAACATCACCAACATCACATACTGTACACCTGCAAACTGAATTTACCTGTATTGTGTATATCCCAAGAGTTTCTGTTGAGTTTTTTTTTTTTTTTTTTTTTTTTTCTTGTGGAGGGTGGGAACTCGATTGGGAAGCGAAAACACATCAGAACACTGTTCTCAGAAAGTTACAGCCGACAGACATTTACTTGAAAAGCTGTCACCTATTACCTCAACCAGAAAAACAGCTGATTTAAAGTTGCATTAAGCACATTTTTCTGGCATGTTTCTTAATTAGTAGTTTTGAAAATTGATACTTTTCTTCATTTTTATCTGTCCATATTATAAATAGGAATGGACAATCAGCATTCAGAAGTTAAAGGTACAGTGTGTAGCTTTTTTGTTTTTTGTTAGCAAAAATCAAGAATTACTTTAATAAATACGTATTTTACCAAAGTCTAATCACAGTCCCATCCAAATGAAAGCATTCTCGTAGCTTAGAATTAGACGTTTATAATTACATAGGTGGCGGCGCATCCAACTGGAGGCTGCCATGTTGCATCGCCATCTTTAAATACAGTAGCCGAAAGGGGACAAACTTGTTAGCCTTGTGCGTTTTACCTGCGAGTCCCCGCTGTTTCGGGGGGAGGGGGAGGGCGCGGGGGTGGTGTAAACAAGCCAACACGAGCGTGGATGATTCAGCTTGCCAGCTTACATTGAAATGGAGGACCATCTATACTCTTTGCCCGCGACACGAAGGAAAAAATAGCCAAGGAAAGAAAAAGAAATAATAACGGGGAGAAAATAAGAGTGTACATTGGTGGAGCATTTACCAGATGGAGGCAGCTGATGAGGAGAGGGACTTCAGAGCTAACGCAGAAGTTGCAGCTTTCTGCTCGATAGGTGGGTTAATGCAATCTAAGTTTATTTTGGCGTTATATTAGAAACAGGGCAGGGTGGTTCAGCGACTACTTTATCCTCTCGTTTAAGTCAGATCATTTATTGTTACTTGCTATATAAAACGGCAGAAACGGCTAATGTGGTAGTTAGCCTACAGTAGAAAAGCTACGTTGCTACAGTTTTCAGTTGTTACTCTTCATAGAAGTCATACCAGCAGACGACCGTGCGCTTCTTTCAGACGTATTTTCCGAGAGCTTTCCCTCGTGTTTCGTATTTTATTTCAGCTGGTTTGTCAACGGGATGGGGGTAGTTGTCCTCCCTCTAGTCCGACAAAATAGACCAAAGTAAAACCAGTTTCTCGGCGTGATTTAATCACCAGAACCGCAGCATTCTAACGCAGAAATATTTCTCAGATTATAATTATTTTCTATCAATATGTCGCCCACCTCCCTGGATAGATCCGCTGAAAAAAATGTTATTAAACACAGAGTAATATTACAGCACGGGATCTTCCTCTTGCAGCGCCAACAGTCCACTGCCCCTGCTTTTACTCCCTCTTTCTCTCCCTCTTCCTCTTCCTCTCCCTTCATCAGATCATCTCTGAGTCTGCAGGTCACAAAAAACGATTTCATACAATAACATTAACTATTAGTAGTTAATGTAGTAGTAGCTTGATACTAAATACATGGAGGGCACGCTTGTAACTTATTGGCATAAAAAAATAATAATTATGTATCGTTCTGTTCCTCATCACCTGATGGGACACTCGAACTTCACATTTATGAATCTCCACGGCTTCCGTAGTCGTAATAATGCTCTTAAACGTTGAGGCTCCAGTAGAGCACTACTCGGTTGCTTGTAATTTATTAGCGCACCACTAGATGGGAGTAATTCTTACACGCTGCGGCTTTAAACATGCCTTGTTGGACTAACTTAGTACAAGAATATTTGGATTTGCTCACTGTATGTAAATCAGGGAAAATTATGTCCTATTTAGACCAAAAATGAGATAATTTTCCTTAAAGAACAGCAGACCGAATACTGCACATTTTTGTTAATCTGGAGGTTTGACTGGAGATTTACTGATATCTGGGGGAACAGGAGTTCATGTTGTTGAAACACTATTTCTTTAAATTCCTCAAAAGCATTTTTACAGTTGTCATCTTCGCCATTCAGCACAAGTGCCATAAAATGTTTGCATTGTGCCCAGTTGTAGAAGAGACCTTTTTAATTCCTAGAATTTATCTCCATAAACAAAGAACATTAAGGAATTATTCCTTTGCATGTGCTGGTTTTTTGGGCATTCTAATAGAGGGGAAAAAAGCTAAATTTCTGCAAGCAAACAGAATAGATAACTTTTTCAATCTTGATTTTAGCAGCACTTCTCATCACATTTGTTTTCAGCATGTTCAGCTTCAGAAAATTATGTGCTTTAATTTGGTAATCCAAACACACTCGTGTTTGACTTCTAGCTTAAAATTGTCCCTGTGTGCATTTGAGAAAAGGGCTAGGACTTCTTAACATATACAACTGTTTACTTCAAGGGCTGAAATGCAATTGAGGAATACTGTATCTTGACTCAAAGGTTCCATATTTGTATTATATTATTACTTATATATTCTTACTACTGTTGTTTACACTCCACTGCAGGTTATGACTGCCTGAAGTCTGGAAACCATCACCTAAGCATTGTTTTTGTCCTTTGTGATGTTCTATTAGACATTTACTGCAGCTGTCTTCACTTTTTTTCCAGCATCTATCTGCCTGTATTCAGAAAATTTTATTCTTCTCAGTCAGATTAATATCAAGAAAATGATTAGCAGAATATTTCACAGTATCTTTTGCATATTGGCATTAACATTGACAGCAACTACAGTAGGTGTTATTGGAAGTTGATGCCCATTTTACCAGGGCCTCCAGATTTTACAGATGATGTTGTATTTTTCATATCATGAAAAGTTTAAAGCTTCTCTATATGTTTTCTTTAATTATTCTTGTACAGCTTGATATTAATTTCATATACAGTATACAAAGAATATTTTTCCACAAGTGATCTAGCTTTAATAAATGTTTTTCAGCGAAGTCTGCTCTGACCTTTCTAGTCATCAGGCTTGTTGATGATTAGGACTTTTTAAACATCTCTCTTTGTTGGTTCTCATAAGGTCTTCTTTTGGTAGATTTGCAGACAGATATTTTTGTGCGTGTTGAAACCATGCTTGGTTTTACGCTGTTATTAGCAAGCTTCTCACCATAAATGATGCATTCTGACTGACTCATTATCTTTGATAAAACCAAAGTTAAGGTATTATCAATACATAGCCTTGTTTGTTTGTTTTTTATTTATTTTTTTATTTTTTTAACAAAAGGATGGCTCATCTACGTTGTGGCATTTCTCAGACATGTCTCAGATGAAACACCATTATGATAGATTTTTTTTAAAAAGTTAAAAGGGAATACAGCTCAACTCGTTTCTATGTGGACATGGCCTTAATTTAAATTACACTGGCACTAAACAGTCAAAGCCTCGGGGGACCCCCTTTGCTCTTTGGAGGACCCCCTTGGGGGTCCAGGTACCCAGGATGAGAACCACTGGGTTAGGTGACTAAATGTTTACACTGTCTTTTTGATAAATTTTGTAAACGCTTAACACTAAAAACTAAATGTCTTCATAAGAAAGGAATTTCACTCACTGCAATAAATAAGAAAAAGAATTCTCACACCCTTCCTCATGTAAATACACTCAAATGGAAAGTGATTCTGCATTTTATTCCCAGACTCATCATATATCTGTTAGACCAAGAACCAGCTGCATTGTGAGCATTATTGTTCACATACACACATTGTTCGCAAATTACTGGTGCACTTGTTATCAAAGTATTCCACAAGGGGGCGCATCAGAGAGCTCAGACCAGACAGTTATCAAGTTTATAGCTTGTAAAAAACGAACATAGAACAACAATAAAAGAGGTAAGCTTTTGTTTTGCAGTGGTGAAGATGCATCGTGAAGCTGTTAATATTTTGGACTTTGTCAAAAAGCTTGTCTTTGAAACTGTGTGTCATTATTACAACTGTTGACCCTGTGATGGTCCAATTGGTCTCTACACTGCCCCTAGTGGTTACTTACATATTGGCGCTTGCATAAGCATAGTGTTAATTTCTCACGACGTGCGCAAACTACGCTTCAGACAATACAAAATATGCGAGGCAGCAATGAAACATGCGCACATCTAAAGCAAGTGTATTCTTAGCTTAGCTTGAATGTGTTCAAGTAAACAGCTAAAAACTAAACAAAACATTAGATTAGTTTTCAATTATTTCTGGACCTAAATTAATACAGTGCTCTGTTCTCAGCTACTGAAACTATTCATTAACCAGTTTCCCTTGCTTTCCATCTACTGCCTGTTGAAATTAGCATCAACTGCAGTGTTTTCACCATCGTCCTCCCCCTCTCAACTCCTCTTAGACCTCCCAGAGAGTACAACATTTTGCACAAGGTGACTTCCAACTCTGACAGGTTTTCTGTTGAGGAAACATTGAAGATGCCCCGGGGCGCATTGCCAGCACCAAGGCCAGATGGGAGCCCCGGTCTCTACCTGCCACTTCCCCCCGCCATCCTCAACCCTCCACCCGATGCCAGTCTCTTGACACCCCCACCTGCCATCTGTGCCGACCTGCCCCAAGCTGTCAACAGTTCAAGTGCGTCTTGTGGCACTCCAGCTGACAACACAGCTGTGCAGATGTTGTAAGGGTGAAAAGATGGTGACAGAGGCTGCAGCAAGACTAACATCTGTGCTCCCTGTGGGAACAACAAAGCAGCACTTTGTAAGGAAGCCAGTCACTGCAATACTACGAGCTGACAGACATAGTGCTTAATGTCCTGTATGGTATCATCAGTGCTGCTGCTGGCTCATAAAGGCCTTGGAAATCCCCACACAGGCACACAGCCCCCACTGCATAATACTGTGTCAGTACAATAAATATGTTCTGTGGATTAAATACAGCTTAAGTCACTGGAAACTACACAGATTTACATCAGCTAAGTACATCACAGAGATTTGATATGGATAGCACTGCTAACACGTAATCCAAAGATCGTTATGATTCTTAAACTGATATCCCACATGTTTAGTGGTGGAAATATTTCAAGGAAAGAGACGCTCCACTCACACTCATGTCCTCTGCAGTTTTGCTGTGTAGCTTGTGACTGCTGATTTTCTTGTCACTAGATGCTCACTCCCACCTCACCCTCCTTATGCTGCTTTATGCAGCCGGTGGGATGTGTCAGGTACAGCCCTTCATTACCACTCTACTGCTGTCTCTCCAACACACACACTTACACACAAACAGGAACAATGCATTTATGATGTGTTCAACTGAACTGCGTGTCTGTGTCAGTGTTTGTATAAGACAGAGAGTGGAAGACAGAGTGAAGCAGAGAAAGGAAAATGAATAAAAGGACTTCATACATTTTTATGACCGTACCGATAAGGTCAGTCATTTGCTGTGGTTACTAAGCAACGCTGCCACCCCATGTTGGACAGTTACAGACCAGATGAGTCAAATTCAAAGATGTTTACCATTGCTCTGTGGATGACAGACACTTCAGTCACAAGATTAATATAAATATGTACATACACACCAAAGCTGCATTACTGTAATTTATGGAAAGCCTGATTAAATTAAATAGTTTATCAAAGCATGTATCATTTAGGCCACAATTAACTAAAGCTTTGTGTCTGGTGCATTTTTCTTACTGTCACTATTAACTATCCAGATTTAGTGTTATAATAAGTGACTTTAAAATTAAGGGGTTTGGGGGGGTTTGAATGAATCACACAGACAATTTTTTATACACATAATCAACTGCTGATTGCACCATTATTTACTGCCAATATCAATTGCATGATTTACCTTGGTATTTGATATGACTGTTGTTGCATTGTTGCTGCATCAAGAACAACCTTGGGGTCTGTACTATGAAACAGGGTTGACTTGTCCTGAGTAACTTCATGTGATTTGGCTTAATTTACCCTAACAACTAAAATCTTGCTTAGGATTGCATGCAATGCTGGCTGGATGTTGGTTAGGATGAAAGAAACACACATGATGCAGTCAAAGCAGGATAAAGAAAAGCTGACTAAAAGTTAAAAGATGCTGACTATCTGAATGTCACCTCATGAGTAGATGTGGCGTATTTTTATTTTTTTTTAATGGATGTGTATTTTTGAGTTGTGTGAGATGGTTTCTGTCAGACAAAGCCGTGACACTAAACTTTGGCAACTGTTCTCAGTAAGGCACCCCCTAACAAGCTTATTTAGCATCTGATTTTCAGCCGGTTTCTTCTGTGAGCTCTCTCTAGCCAGTTAAGTCAGCCAAAGTTGACTCTAGTCTTATCTTTTGTTCTGTCACTTTATCTTTCTTTTCCTCACTACCTTTAATAATGTGTGTTTCTTTGCTGAATCATACATGATGCATGTTCAAAACAGCCAGTTGCTGGTGTGTAGCTCAGTGCAATAAATGGCAGTATGCTATCAAAGCGAGATCAGAGATCAGAAAGAGGTTCAAGGTTGAAAGTTATATAGTGTTGTTATAAAGGCTCTTTGGGTCAAATAAAAACAGGAAACTTACATTTTTTTAAACCTAGTCATTGGACATTTCGAAATCTCCAAGTTTACTTTCATCTAAGGCTGGACAATAATTCAATATCGATATATATCTCAATATACCCTTATTCAATAACAGTTATATGAGTTTTAAACAAATTTTCGATAATTCGATATACATACAGTAAACGATTACAGCGTTTCACTGACGTTCAAGCCAGTCAGTGATTCAAGCCGAACAGAACGAGTCGCAACACATTGGCTATGTAAGTGATGACGTACACCACAGACATGGAGCATGACTAATGAGCCTGGCCAAACCCAGCAGCAGTTGGCTGCGTTCAGCGCGAGGTAGAAGGCTAGGCTAAGCTCCAACGCGGCAAGTTTTAGCTACAAAACAAGTGCTCATGACCGTAATGCAAACGTGACTGAACAAGCTTCTACAAGCGAAGAGAAAGCAGACGACATAGTTTAAAAGAGAGGAAAGACTAACTCTGTGGTACGGAAGTGGTTTGGCTCAGTGTCGCCAACTTATATTTAGCGAGTTTTAACTCCCCTCTAGCGACATTTTGTAATTTTTTTTTAAGTGACAAGTGACCGATCTAGCGACTTTTTCTGGTAGTATTGGAGACTTTTGGAGACTGACGTGTTGTGACATGTTCCAGTCTCCTAATTAAAAAACAATTATACTTAAATTAAACGACAAAACAAAGAAAATATTGACTGAAGAATTTAATTTTATTTTGTTTTGCTGATCTAATCATGATGTCATTTAGCGACTTCTAGGACTTTAAGGACAGCAAATAGCTACTTTTCTTATTGAGGAGTTGGCAACAGCGCATCTGAAGCATTTCCACTCATAGAATATGCTGAGTCAGAAGATGAAGCACCAATTGTTGCTCAATCTTTGTTTCTGTTTATTTTAGCAATTCTGAGCACTTTTTATTTTTAAGCCTAGTTGAAGCACCTTTGTTTAAATCTATAAGAATAACAAAATAGGTCTATGTTGTAGTTTAAACAGGGCTTAATTTGAGCGCGTTCCGGCACCTCCGAAGTTGGATCCGGAGCCTATTTTATTGGATCCGCCACCCACTGTTACTATAAAAAAATATTTGTTTCAAGTTTAGAATAGTTTTCTGTTTTGTTACTGTATATTCCCTTGTTGAGGTTACACAAAAAAATTCTTGTGTTTGTATAATTTAGAGGTATTCTAAGGTGAATTTTAGGCTCAGAAATGGAGGGAGGGAGAGGATCAGGTTACACTTGCACCAGTGATTATAAGATTGCAGTTAACTTTCACTCAGACGGAAAAACTTTATAGTCCGAAGAATACTATTGCTGTTTATAAAAGAAAATTACTATGTTTTATCTTTTTACATTTCGCACCCAGTAAAAGCTGATGTGGTGGTCATGTTTTGTTTGTTTGTTTTTTCTGTCAGGCCAGTGTTCAGAAATTAAAATAAATATTGTCCTGTTTTGCACACAGTGATGTTTGGATTCACTTAAAGGGATTAGTACCTTGTGTTTGTGTGTGTGAGTGTGTGTTTCGTTACTTCGAGCCCCCCTTTTAAATCGCCGGAACCCCCTCTGCGCTCCGGGACCTCCCGCTTTACAAATTAAGCACTGAGTTTAAAGGTAAAGCTATTATTATTGAGAAAGGTAAAAGTTTAATTTGACTTTTGATGGTGATTTCAAAATTCTTTGTTTGTAGGCTGATTTAGCCTTGCTAAATACAAATAAAAGATGAACATTAATTTATTGTACAGTTTTTATATGTAAAATGTGATACTGGAGGAGTTTCATAAACTTGGCAAAATAATTTTTAGTTTTACAGCCTCTGTTGTGGGGATTTATGGCAGTTTTTTGGAGGCTTTTATATTGTTCATATCCATCCATCCATCCATTTTCTTTACCGCTTGTTCCCAGTAGGGGTCGCGGGGTGAGCTGGAGCCTATCCCAGCA
>JBAMHW010000017.1:1070854-1093602 GCA_037177495.1 Rhadinocentrus ornatus
TATATATCTGTATATAGATAGATATATAGGCTTAGGTGTTTTCCAAATCATTGCATTCTGTGTTTGCATTTTGTACAATGTTCCAGTTTCTGTGGAGACAAAGCTGCAAAACCTTATCAATAAATTAAAGGTTTACCTAAAGCTTTTACAAGCCATTGAATAAAAAAAATTCTGATTTCCTAGACTTCAATGCAAATAAATTAGAGAAGTAGGAATAATAAAATTCATAGTAGCAAATCAGACCTGCGATTATATATGGTACATTGCAAACATATAAAAATAGAATAAGTTGAATCAGTTCTTTACACTTATATATTTTTTATTTTAGTTGTAAGCTTTTAGATGAGTGACTGGACTGTGTTCATTCGTGGTTCCATGTGTCCATTATTTACAATCCCGGGAATACTGCTTGCTAAGCCAATATGTTGTCATGGCAACCCCACGGGGCTGTCAGTGTAAGAAAAACAGATGATTTTTATTAGAAAAGATGCAAACATTGTTGCCCCCCCACTCTTCTTCTGCCAGTCTGATCTAACTAGAGTTACAGTGCCAATAATTTAGATCAGGCCTAATTACAACAGAGGCCCTTCTGGGCTCAAACTCATCAAATCATTACTCACAATCTACTCTAGCAGTTCTGGCGCCAGTTACTGTGTGACATTTTTGTACTAGGAAACATTGTGATGTCACATATGGTGAAAAAATAAAGCTGCAATTTCAGATTATTAAAAAGACAAGTGCCATGAAATTTTCTTTTTACTGGATGGAAAGTACATTTCATATTGAGAGATGACAAATTGTGAACATTAACAGAAATAAATGAACACATGCAGTATGAACCTTAGCAAACATCAGGCATTGTTTTGAGCTGTTTTAAATAATCAAAGTTCCCCAAATGGCGTCAAATATTAGATCCAACATAAAAAAAAATTGCCGGCCATCAGTTTGTTTGTCAAGAGCAGTGCAAGCATAATGAATTATTGTGTTGTTTTTTGTTTTTTTTTCCTCAAGTGACTTTGAGTGGCCAAGGTTACAGTGACACTGTAGGCCCTGGCTGTCTCCTGGGACCAAGCTCCACTCACTAATACACTCCAAGACAGTTGCACAGTGGGGACACTGCCAGCAGAGTGATGAGGAGGCAGTTTTTATCTGCATTGTTTAGCTGACTCCATTGGTTTCCTGTAAGTGGTGTCCAGACTGTTGGTGTTGATCAAGTTCAATTCAAAGTTCTTCAGGGGAACAATAAATGGAAGCAAACCCGGATGTTTTTCCTCATTTAACAAAATGAGTTTTTGGAATCTTGAAGGGTTTATGCCTCAATGTTTTCATGAATCTTTTTCTAGTGTTAAAATACCGGGTTTGTGCTGCAGGCTTGCAAAGATTAAACACAGGTGATGCTACAAACGTCTTTGTTTACCTGACAAATTTATACTGGGTTGCATTCAGCTGCTGTCTTTTCAGCATATTTGATTTGAGAAAGACTAAAGACACTGAGACGCAGAGAGCTGCTGGGTTCTGTAAGACAGACAGGCCTGACACACTTTTTTAAAATAATTGCTTTGCCTAGCTGTGATCTAAATTAGCATATAAAAGTTTTTTTTCTCTCCTCTCTGGAAGCGCATATTGCCAATTTGTAAGTCATTTAAGATGACAGAGCATGGTTGTATCCCAGAGGTGCTCTTTCCCTCTTGATCTTTTCATTTTTTGTCTTTCTCCTTCTCTTTCTCATCACCTCTTCCTCACATCTTATCCTTCCTCCACTTTTGTCTCAATTAAAGAATCTCTGAAAAGACTGGGCAAGCGGAGCTTATTCTCTTAGTTACAGTGCATAGTTTGGGGCAGATGGTCACCTAGCAAGTATAGGTAGAAGTGCTCAGCAATGTCACCATGCGTCATCTTGTCCCACCTCAATGGAAATCCTCTTCTCTTTGTCCTTGGTACACATTAACCTTTGGGTCTTAGGAAGACACATCTACCTTGGCACAAACTGTCCTTGATAAGAAAAGCTTCAATAGCGTTGTAACATAAACATGATTTTTACTCTTCCTGGTATGTCACACAAGCAATTAAGGTTTAAGTGACAAACTGCAAAGCCTCCCAGTGAACAAAGAGTCTACTCGCAGGCTCAGTGTGGCTTATATGGGGATTAATTGAAGCTATTGAGTTTGGATCAACAGAAAGAGGCTTGTGTTTGTGGCACGAGGGATGCCAAAGCAGCTGGGCGGGCCGAGGAAGGGAAGAGGAGACGACTGATAGCCTCACGAGCCACCTGGGGTGAAGTGAAGCCACAGTTTCCGAAATATACACTAATACACAGGTGTACACATAAACGTGTTAATATGTATAGCATAGCTGCACACACTCCAAGAACAGGGGAGGCTGTCTCTCTGGCAGTGTTAGTATGCAGTAGATTGGGTATGGAGGAGTGTAGTGGAGCACCTTCAATCGTTATTATTGACCATTACAACCAGCTGCTGTATGCAGCATAAACACCTTCACTCTCACCCACATGCACACATGTATGTAGACATGTAAACACACCCCCACACACACATCCACAAAGACTTTAATATTCAGGCACACAGAAATACCCTCAGCTTACAAGGACATAGCCATGCAGCAATGAAGGCCTGCAGCTCTGTGTTAGAGAATCAATGCTGCAGTTGGTAGAGACCATCAGCTGCCCACTGGGGGAAAGAAGTGGAATATAACTAAAAACGTACTCCATCATAATCATTTTTTACTACCACTACTCATTTTCACTTTTATGTGTGTGAATATGCGTCAACTAAGGATATTTTAGTCATGCATGTGCATAAAGATTGTTTTAAGCCTTGTTTCTAGACTGCAACATGCAGAATATTCTGTTATGCTGTATTCTGCTATGGGGGGTGGCAGTGGCTCAGGCGATAGAGCGGGGTTGGCGGTTCGATTCCCACTCCTGCAGTCATCTGTCGTTGTGTCCTTGGGCAAGACACTTCACCCTCCTTGCCTCCAGTGTTGGCATCGCTGGTGAATGAATGGGGATGAATATTCAGTGGTAATCGGATTATATAAAATAAAAGTTCAAAACTTTATTATAATTTATTGTGTTTGTCCAGTCAACGCAACATGAAAAAGCAATTTGGATAAGCTTCTTCAATATTCCCTTAATTTCAGTGTATTTGATGTGAGGAGCTAAGAAGAGACTAAAACCAACAAATAAATGTGTTTGTTCCACATGTTTACCTTTAAAAAGTAACTTTTATTTCAGCTTCTGTTCTCATAGTTTATAGACCTGTAATTTTTTTCAGTGCCAGCCTTGTTCAAACATCAGACTTCAGCCTGATTAAAATAGTCAAATTGATTATAAAACCAACATAGAACAAAGACATTATAGATTAGACCTCTATTAGCTTCATTTTGTTATATTTAAGAGGAAATAAAACAGGAACATGTATGATGTTGGGCCAATCATTTCACCACATCCCAACATACTGTCTCTTTTCCTTCCATCTTACCTTGTTTCTTCGCCCCCAACACAAATTGTTTTCTTTATGGAGTTGGAAGTGTTTTGGTCACTAGTCACATGACCACGAAGGACTGCTTCGCTTACAAACTGAAAGAAGGTGTACGACCAAGACTAGGAAAGTACGCTGCCAAAAATATTCAGATGAATGAATCTTTTTGGCGCTTGTTTGTCTGCATCTTTCCTTGATACATCCCAGCTGACTTGGAATTTGAGTGCAGCTCCAGGACCGCCTTGTATTCTCCCATTAACAAATACGCAAATGACAATAAATAAATTGCATTCTTTAGCCCAAATATCAATAATAAAAAACAAACAAAAAAACTTAAAAAATTAGGAATAATTTAACAAAATGTAATTTATTGATCATTCTTTTTTGGTTTGTTAATTGTTCCTACAGTGGAGGCAAATACAAAACATAACAGACAAAAATAAATAATTAAATAATCTAGATTAACCAAATAAACCAACAGGAGTATAACTTATATACATCTTACCCCTCTTAACAACAGAATAAAGAAGAACACATTAAGGAAAGTTTTCAATTTGATCAAATTTTACAAGAAAATACGTAAACAAGTTAAAGCGGCAGTTAGATGACCTCTCGATGTTTCTCATGCACATTCTCATTCAGTGTGAAGAACAATTTTATAATTATTATACATCTTTTTAAATGCTTTCAAGGAATCACAGTTTTTTATATTTCCAGGACAATTCGTCCAACATTTTACACCCATAACAGGAACACAGTGACTTTAATGTTGGTTCTAACCTTGGGTTTTTCAAAAATTTAATGACCTCTTAGATCATATAAGTTTTCTCTCTTTTTTTAAAATTCATTAATTCAATTAATGTTTGTTCTTAATTTTGTGTAAAAATGTGTGTGTTGGAGCACACAGATTAGTGCAAAGTTGTTTTTTGTCCATCCCAATGTGTGCGTGGAACATCACGTATGGAACATTTTTCTGCTAACGCAGCGTTCGTACATGAGGCCACAGAAGTATCTCCCCTGTGCAAATTTTTCTGAAACAGGATGTAAGGTCTGAATTGACTTTTTTTTAATTAGGAAGGTGCTCTCTCTTCTAATTCACGGCAATCAAACACATGAGCTTATTAGGGTAAAAAGAAAAAAAAGTCTTTTGCAGAGGAGAACAATTTAAAACGTGAGGTCAGTCCATCCTGGAAGCTACCCCTAAAAAGGACAATAGTTTGATATAAATTTGGTGTCTTATTGCCATCTGAAACTTGGCTCATGCAAAGGCTGGAACTAAATCTCAGAACGGTTTTATTTTGTAGAGTAGAGAATGAAATCCACTAATCCTTTGCAGTCTAATATAGAATAAATCTTTATTCTTGAACTGCTTGTTGTTAAACATCTCTTCATCTCTATAACGGATAGATTCCCTCTTGGTATGTAGCTCATTTTACTGAACCTTTGTCACTTAACCTAATTAATTATCAGATGTTCCACAGGGTTATACTCTATATGGAGTACATATATCTTCATGTGAATAAGTGAATAAGAAATGGATTCAAACAGGGCCAAAAAGGTGCTACCCGTGTAAACTATTTAAATAACAAACAGAAAAATATTTTTGGTTTGAACATTTGTTGAGGGGTGTTTTTTGTTTAACTTATGAAGGCTGCTTGAAGCTGGATCTTTTGATGAACAAGTAGGTGGATGGCTGCTTTCATCTGGAACTTCTGATAGATACACAACCTCTTTTTAACTAGCAGGATCTCCTCCACCTCTTTTTTGTGTGATTGAAGCTGCTGGACTCTTCTATCAGAGAGTTCAGAGAGGTCTCTCGTGGCCTTCTCCAGTTTTTCACAGAGCTGCTTCTAGATCTTTTCAGAAAGGTCTTCTCGGAATTTCTGCTCCTGTTCAGCCAGTAGATTTTTGTTGCTTTTGTTTGTTGCTACAACTCTTTCATCTTTGTTGAAGAGCTGACTCCACCTTAGATAACTAGGCCAGGGTGTCCTTGTGGACTACTTTTTATCGTGGTTTTATTGGTCTTTTTTCTGTCTTGTTGAGTGACTCCTCAGACTGGCTGATTGTAACTTTCTCTCTCTCCTTGCACTTTTCTGGTTTTAGAGTTTAGAAGGAATTTTGCAGGAAAATGGTCATTCAGAAACGAGTCAGAAATGAGTGACACTTGTGATAAAGGAGATGATGTAGTCATCTTTTTGTTTTAACTCCCTCCCTTTAATTCCCTCCACGAGCAGAGAGCTGGTCCTGCAGAGACAAATTTCCTTCTCTTTCTTTCATTTTTAGAGAGTAGTCTTCAACTTTCTGGTTTTTTTGGTTTTTTTTTGTCTCCTAAGTGTATTTTCATTTTCCAAAAGAGGAATATTGGCAGTGACACCAAAAGCAAAGCCTTTAGGAGAAAAAATATAACAGACATATTTAATCAGTCATATAAAAATGAACATTTTAAAAACTTTTAGAAAAAATATGTGCAACTTGTTAATTGCAGTGCTGAGTTCAACTTGACACATTTTACTGACTTACCATGCTGACTCTGCTTCTTTTTTCCTCTCCACGAAGACAGTTAGAGGTGATTAAAACTTCATGAATGCGAGATGTCAAAGGATTTTATTGCTGTTTCACTCTAAGATAAAAATGCATATTAGTTTAACTTGAAGGTCAGTCAGAAATGAGTGTCACTTGTGATAGAGGAGGTGATGTGGACGGTTAGTGTATAGCTACTGAAGAGTCTAAGATAAACTCTGAATGACTTTTGTTTGAACTTTAAGGAAGTTGCAAAGAGTTTGGTTGAAATTATTTACTCACATAAATATCATTTAGGTTTCTGGCTTGGTGAAAGGAGTGTAATTACCTCTGCCAAGGTGGAGGTCATGTATTTGGCGGTGTTGGTTTGTTTGTCTGTATGACTGTTAGCAACTTAACTTAAAAAGTCATGGATGGATTTTAATGAAAATTTTCAGGAAATCGCAGAATTGGAATGAGAAGCACTAAGAGTGTGCAGACCTCCGCCAGGCAAGGCGCAAACCGGATCACTGGCAGAATAAAGCAATTTTTTAAAGGATTCGTAACTATGGGGAGATAGGGATAATTTTGCCATAAAAGCTTCTAACCAAAAAATAATGGCCACAATCATTGACAAAAAAAAACGAAAGAAAAAATACAATGGCTTGACGGAGGTTTGTGCTGCTTATTTGTTTGTATATTAATTATTTATCTTTATTTATTAGTTGCTATTAATCTATTTAATATTTGATAGTATTTTCTTTAATTATATCAGTTTTTCTCATATTTATTTTGTTTTTATATCATTGTAAATAAATTAAGATGTAAAGAGATTCATTCATTCACTTCATGAAGCAACTCTTTATAAAAACTCTAACAAACACCTTGTATCAGCTAAAGTTTAAAACTTTTTTAGAGTGCAGTTTGAGTCACCAAAAGATCCCATACTCATCCCACCTCGATGAGTATGTATGTCTATGTTTCACATACAATAATTTCCTCATCCCACCATGTTTTTTTAGCAGTCTGTTCTTATGGAAACTCCTCTCATTTGAGCTCCTGCTGACGTTTCATACTAGAGAATGGAAGGAAGTTAGAACAGTCAGCTTCCTTCACTCACACCACAGCCAAATAAAACATACTTGTCCTCTCTTTCTTAATTCTTGCTTGTTGTGATGTGCACACTTCTAATCAACAAGCTAAAAAAACAAAAGAAAAAAAAATTTAAACCTCCTTTTGAATGTCAAATCCATGGTCCCTTATTTCTAACTAACACAATAGCATCCTCACTCCCCTCCTTTGTGTATTGCTTCTTCTCCTTTTCTCTCTGTCCTCTCAATCATGTCTTTCGTATTGTACCACAGATACTCAAAATTCTTTGTTTTTTGTTTTTTTTTCCAAAAACAATTTTGCTTATATTGTTGAGAAAGAGGCTCCTGGTGATCCTGCCTGCATCAAAGTTGAATGTATGCAGTACTTGGTGGTCCTTGAGCATTCCTCCTCTTTCCATTATTTTAGGCATGCACTGTGTATGGGTTTGTAGCGGCATTCCTAATCAGTGTTAAACTGATGTGACAGGACTAAATTAGGGTAATTCAACACCCCATAAAGTTTGCATTATTATGTGTCTAGCAATACCTCCTGAATCCTCCCACCGTACATGGACCTCGTTTGATTTCCATCTCTGATAGGCCTCTCCATCATTTGTGACATGAAATACTCCAGCAGCCACCGGCTACAGCACACATAGCTCCTCATAAATATTGACTACTTCTGTCTGCTTCCACGTGTTCATTGAAATTAGCATTGCATTAGCATGATCTGACCTGCGCAGCTAGGCCTTATCAAAGCGCTCTGTGATCCCGGACTCCCTGCACTTTACTCTGGAGCAGAGAGAAGAGAGAGACAGAGAAAAAAGAAACAGAAGGAACCAGTGTGAGAGAGAGACAGAAACAGAGAGTTTCCCCCGAGAGAGAAAGAGAAGAGCGATGAGCTACATGATAACGAGCTGTGTTACACCGCTACACAACACACAGGCTTGTCACTGCGCCTCAGAGCTGTTCTGAGCTAAATGGGCTGCAGCAGATGTTTGGTGACTGCAATCACACAGAGCTGCGTACCTAACTTGACTTGCAAATATTTGCTAAGAGACTTCAATATTGGATTTTCTGTATTTTTTTCTTCTTCTAGGATGTAAAGATAGTGCTTCTAGCGCATAAATATGAAGACGCACAGCATGATTTCTGTTTTACAACCTGTGTCTGTATAGTATTTTTTTTCTATTAAAGGCCAGACATCTCTTGTGATGAAATCCAGAGGCAACTGATCCTTTGTTTGTTCCTTTTCATGTATCAGACACAAAAACATGGCAAAACAAGATGAAATGGGGCAATTTGTCTGAGTGTATGTTGACATTTTTAAATTACAATGGTTAGTTGCAGAAGTGCATTGTCACAGGTCCAACCAAAATATTGGTTTTTGTACTGTTTAGGCCTGTTTTTATTGTTTGTTTGTTTTTTCTTTCTTTCTTTTGGTCATCTTGGAGAATCAGTGGTATTTCTCTTGCATATAACTGTACTTTGTTATTTCTTGTAATGAGGTGCTTGTTGTACCAGATAATTAAGTTCAGTGGGGACTCAGTAGCAACTAATGAATCAAGAGAAGATGCTGCCCTATGAGCAACAGATAGCTTTTATATAGTGCCGAACAGTATTTTAATATACAGCATGTATTACTTACATCGCAAATCAAATGCACGCAAAGGCTTGCATACAATGAATGGTGGTCTCATTATATAGTGTTTTTTTGTTCAGTATAACTTAAAAAAAGCGATAACACAGAGTGACCTGATGGACCTTTATTTTTCTGTGTTTTCCCCAGTGTCACGGTTTCTAATTACATCTACGGGTGCCCTGTATATCCTGGATGTGCAAATGGAAGACGGGCTGTACAACTACAGGTGTATGACACGACATCGATACACAGGAGAGACTCGACAGAGCAATAGCGCCCGTCTCATTGTCTCAGGTAAGTCCATCACAGGGCCAACCTGGAGAGACAAACATCCAATCACACTCACTTCTAGGGAGAATTTAAAAACATAAACATTCCCCTACTTGGAGAGAACCCACTCACACATGGGGAGAACATACAAACTCAACACAGTGAAGCCGCAGCCAAGGTTCAAATCAGGAACCTTTTTGCTGTGATCCATTGATGCTAACCACAACAGGATGTCCATTGTTGCAAATATGCATCAAACAAACAGGCAAACAGGCCTTGTTTCAATACTTGATTCAGTCATGCATGAAATCCAAACATGTGACTTCATTTATGTTTATGAGGTGAAGACTTTTTACATTACATCTGACTTGCCACACAAGTAAACAAAGTGATATGAAGCACAAAAGAAAATGAATCTGATTTGCAATCTCTGCTTCCATGAACAGACAATAATAGCGTATTACACACACATGACAGAGGGCCATATGGCAGTAAATTTGTGCTTGTGGAAAACCATGTAGGTCATCTGAATGAAAAAGAAGATGACAGGAAAAACACTTGAATTTAAAAGGGGATGACATGTGATAAAGGTCATCAGAACTCAGTTTGGGGGAGGACATAGGACAGACAACACCCCTCCTTTTCTTGAACTGTTTAAAGGGACAGTCCAAAATATTGTACATGACTGCAGTTTACTAATCTAGTTTTATTAGTAAGCCTGTGTTTATGTTTTTGAGCAATAGAGGCATTTATATGAGCTGTTATATGATGAGAAGATCCAATGTGGATGCAGTTGGATTGTTTTGTGTGTGTGTGTGTGTGTGTGTAATTACTTTGTTTATGGAATGCTTCACCTTTGTCAAGTGAAAAAATACAACACGGAAGAGATTGTAATCAACATAAACTTCTGGGATACTTGGTCATAAGCCACATTAAATCTTTCAGCAGACGTAGGATTGCACAAGTCCAGACGTGTGATATGTAATATTGTTGAGCATCACAGTAACAATTTACCCTGAAATATATAAGCAAATACTCATCTTAGGTGTAGGTTAATGAGAGCTGAATTCCAGTTCTGCAACTGTAAATGTTAGTTAGTTACAGAGCACGCAGCTCTCATTTATTTACCTGTACCTGACCTATTTAAAATCAAAATGCTTTGCTGTGTAAGTATTATACATGGATACTGATAATAAACTGTGCAGTCTTTTTATATAGAGTGTGCGCTTTCATGCTCAATGACCATTACACATTAAGCTAATTTTAGCCGTTAGCTAGTGTTATGGGTAAGTGCTATGATTAAAAAAAATTTAAAAAGGCTTATACTGATGATGATGACTCGGATTAATGGGTTATTGTGCAAAACGTGACAAAAAGTTGTTAGATGTATTTAAATTGAATCAGATGTGTTGAAAAAGGGTAGCATCTAAAGCCTGCAGTGGCCCTTGGGGACCAGAGTTTGAGATCCCTGCTTCAAAGTTTGGGTTTGATAATTGTTTAGAAAACTTAAACCCCCTCCCCCCTGCCAGATCCAACCAACTCAGCACCCCACATCCTGGACAGCTTTGAGCGTCGTGAGGTGATGGCATCTCATCGAGTGGAGCTGCCATGCAAGGCCTCCGGTCATCCTGCACCCAAATACCGCTGGCTAAAGGACAACCGGCCACTGGAGCCAGACACACGCTTCAGACAGAGTGTGACAGGCTTGCTGATAGAGAGAGCCCAGTCCAGTGACACAGGAACGTATGTGTGTGAAGTGTGGAACGGCTACGGCAATGCTGAGGTGGTTGGCAGGCTGCAGGTTAAAGGTCAGTACTCATGGGCATGTGCTGACACAATGTGGTGATTTTAATGGCAGCATGAGTCAAAACAAGGGAAACCTTCTAAGCTATAGATATTGCTATGAATATTTAAGGTGCTGCATGTAATATTTTTTTATACATTTAACTTGAATTCCTTGCTTTAACTGCAGAAAAGAAAAAAAAAAATCCTCTATTTTATTCAAATCTGTTACTGAGCTAATACCTCCCCAACATACAGAGCCCCTGAAGGTGATGGTGAGTCCGCGAAAGGTGAAGGGCAGCGTGGGGAGCCAGGTGTCACTGTCCTGCAGTGTAACGGGCTCTGAGGAGTACGAGTTGTCCTGGTACCGCAACGGAGAGCTCATCTACCCCAGCAGCAGGGTCCGAATGACGGGGCAAAACAGAGAAAACCTGGTCATGGGTGGTATGGCAAAGAGTGACGGAGGAGCATATCAGTGCTTCGCCAGACATGGCAAGATGTCAGCCCAGGATTTTGTTCAAGTCATACTGGAAGGTCAGAGCTTATATTGAAAGATGTATGGGTAAAAAACTAATAAGGCATTTATTATATTTGCGTGTATTTTGCATCCATTTACATTTGCATTTAAACATACTGTGAATGTGGAGTGCAGTCCTGAAGAGGCCATACCTTTTTATTACTTGACTATTACTGTCTGAAAGAGACTTATATGATGATACATGAGGTGTTACTGCAGAGCCTGACTCGCATAACCATACCAATATATAGAGAATTTTGATGATGATTAGCTGCTGTAATCATCTACTCTACACTTAGACTAAGATGCATGGGTTCTATTGAAAAGGAAGACTAGATTTTAAGTAGATTCGTGGTTTTATAATCATCTCCAAAACAATAAAACTTATCTTTGAAACTGGTTCGTTTGTCCAGATGGCACCCCCAAGACAGTGGCTTCATTCAGCGAAAAGGTCTACAACATCAACGAGTTTGTGTCCCTGTCCTGCACGGTGAAGGGCACACCGGAGCCCCGGGTATCGTGGACTCTGGATGACGAACCCGTAATACGGGACAGCCGGCACCGCATCTCCTACTACACCAACACTGAAGGCCATGTGGTCAGCCACCTGAACATCAGCCAGACCCAGGTCCCTGATGGAGGGGTGTACCGGTGCATCTGCAATAACTCGGCCGGGACAGTTTCCTACCAGGCGCGAATAAACGTAAGAGGTGCTTGTCAGATCAACTCTTCCAACACACCATCACATATACACATCAACATGTCTTGAGATGTTCTGCGTTGATATGTTTTTAATTGGCTACCTTTAAAGTGTGCTGATGTGTAAACGATAAATGAACGCCTGACTTCGTTTGTTAAGGGGTTTCAGGTTTCTCTTTTTTGTCTGACATGTCAATTCTTTATTCTCCTGCTTCTTACCAAACACCTGCTGACAGCTTTTTACTATCGGTGTGGTTTACTCTTAGCATCAGTGTGAGTGGAATGCTTTGTTCTCTGTACAAGGCTATGGTTGACTGGATTGGTGTTGTCTTATCTTGGTAATACAGGGGCATTCCGGCGTTCTGTGCGTGGTGCAAAATCATTACTGTTTCTTTATTACAGAGAGAGAAAAGGTAGTTTCTACACACCGGTTGGCTTAATTTGACGGACTTGATTTCTGCATGTTAGAAGGCTAAATAGGAACGAGCTCTTACTTGAGGTTACATGGATGCAGAATGCAGCCAACCAAAGGTAAACCTCCACAGATGCCATTGCAAGGGAAGCTGAATGACCATTTCTTACATCATTGGGGTCTTAATCGTCCTAAGGAGAGTAGCAACCCAGGATATGCCTGTGCTTTAAAGATGATCCCAGATGTCCATTTGTCTGATAAAAACTTAGGTACGTCTTTTTATTATTCTGTTTGCTTTTAACAAGTACGTGCAAAAGCTGGCAATGTGAGTAATAGCTTTGATAATAGCTTCATGAGTGGAAAGAGGGAACATTCACTCAAGCTGTCACAGGGAGCAAAATACAATATTCACTACAGTCCTGAACAGAGGGGTCCACAAGTCAGCAGCTCAAAGGCAAAAGCAAATTTTATATGGAGAAAGATAGAGCAGAACAAGTACAATGCTGATGATTGTGAGCCAAAGGCATCCTTTAAATTCCTCCAAGTAAGTTTAATCAGGCAGTCTGAAACCCCTTAACAAGTCATGACAATCAAAATGTTTTTTCCTTTCTAATGTCAGAATAAATCAAGGCATGTAAATTTTGTGGTGTCTTGAAATCACACAACACAGCACAGCCATCTTTTAGCCCATCCCCTGGCCTCAAAATCATTTTAAGAGAGTTGTCTCTCCAATGTGTCCTCAAGGGCCTGCCAGCATCAGACCAATGAAAAACCTCACTGCCATCGCTGGACGGGACATGTACATCCACTGCCGTGTCATTGGCTACCCTTACTATTCCATCAAGTGGTACAAGGACTCTAATTTGCTGCCATACAACCACCGGCAGCGGGCCTTTGAGAATGGCACCCTGAAGCTGTTTGACGTGCAAAAGGATGTGGATGAAGGAGAATACACCTGTAATGTGTTAGTACAGCCACAGCTGTCCACTCACCAGAGCGTCTATGTTACTGTGAAAGGTATAAACCCTATTATTATTTGGTTTCAGTTGTACATGTACAACTAAAACTAAAAATTATAATTATTATTGTTTGTGTCATGTATGCAGCTTAGACCCTTTATTAAATATGTTCATAGACACAGTCATACTCTTGTTTTTGCAGAGTATTCGTGGATACTACTTCATTAATCTCCCAGGCTGTTTATCACTTCATCACCCTGCACACTGACCCGTATAGTCAGGCTGTCCAATGTGTATGTTGGCATCACTTCAGAATCGACATTGAGGAAATACAGATATGTATATACGGGGACATTTCTGTAACACAAACTGCGAATAAAAAGCACACATCACAGATAGCAAAGCACCACCTCCATCTTCCCAGCCAGCTTATCTGGAGCTCATCTGAACATGCAGCCGTGCCGAGCGGAGCCAGATGATGATAACCTCAGATGGCTCTTTTTCTTCAGTGACGATGCATAATTTCAAATGTAGGATGAGCAAACCCAGTCCCCCTCCCTCTCCTTGACGTGCTAACGAGTCTGCAAAAGAAGGGAATCACACAGCACAGACGTAGCTACGCCACTATTCCGCCTCAGCTAATTTGCCTCTCGGCTGCTTAGCATTCCACCGCTGCCGAGAGGGAATCCCCAGGAGCCTATTATGCCTATTTTATTGTGAATTAAATAAGCCCTGAAGTGCTGCTTATTCCAATGGTATTTTAAATAATTAATTTTCGTAGCATCTGGTTCTCAGGATGGCTACAGTGTCCCCAGAGAGCAAAAAAAAAAAACATATAGTGAATGTTATATGCATGTTTTTAGGCAAAAAATGTGCTGCTTAATGTTGGAGATCTAATAAAATATTTCCTCAGCGTTTTCCATTCCTTCATAATCGCAGCATGTTTTGACATATAGTACAAGGTGATAAAGTGATAACTAAGACCAATGAGTTGCTATGGAAGTGCTTACCAAGTGTTCTCAGCCATTACATTTAAAATCCTGCTGTCTGTTAATGCACAAGCGGTGAATGAGTTTGAGCCAAATTGGCTGAGGTTGAAACTTTGATTAAATGCACGTATACCACATGCCTAAGGAGAAAATGAACTTATATGTTTCTGTTACAGTCCCACCTACCATCCACCCATTTGAGTTTCCCCGGTTTTCTATCGGGCAACGAGTGTTTATCCCCTGTGTGGTCATGTCAGGCGACCAGCCTGTCTTCATCACCTGGCAGAAAGACGGCCGGCCGATCCCAGCCAGCCTGGGTGTCACCATAGACAACATTGACTTTACAAGCTCCCTTCGTATCTCCAACCTCACACTGATGCACAATGGCAACTACACCTGCATTGCACGGAACCAGGCCGCCGCTGTGGAGCACCAAAGTCAACTCATCGTCCGAGGTGAGGAAGACAGGAGATTAGAGACACAGTTCTAGATTTTCTCTTTTTCTCTTTTTGTTCCTGAATGTATTCTTTGAACTGATCTTTCTCGTTAAAAAATCTAATCTGACGGCTTCTTTACTTACAGTTCCTCCCAAATTTGTGGTGCAACCCAAGGATCAGGATGGCATCTATGGAAAATCTGTGATTTTAAATTGCTCAGCTGAAGGCTATCCTGTTCCTACCATCCAGTGGGAGTATTCAAAAGGTAAGCACAGACACGACACACAACTGATCCTCTGAGGCTTAGTAAAAGTATTTCACAGTTTTCTTAAATACTTTGAACAGGATAACTTACCCTTCCTCTATTTTGATTATCACTGTGAATCAAAAAGTTTTTCCTGTGTGTTTTTGGTTTAGGGCTTTGTATCCCCTACAGCAAGCTTAAACTCCACAGTAGTACATCTTTTTGAGAACGTCAGCATAACAAACATACAGCCTTGAGGTTGAATTCATAACTCTAAACAAGGTCTGTGAGGAAAAAAAACACATTCAAGTGAGAGCTTTTCATGTATCTCAAAGCTGAAAGCTTATTATTATTTATCGCTGTATAGCTTATCACAGCACATCACATGACTAAGATTAGTTAAAAAATAGTATTTTATCTGTAAATATCAAACATTTAGTCTTGTTCACTTGCTGTCCTGTTTCTCCTTCATGCCATTTAAACACCCTTAAGTTTAGGTGGGCTGACAGCTCTATCTATGCAGTAACATGTTATAGTATTTAAGTTTTCAAATATTGAAATAGAGCTAACTGTGAATGTTTCATTTGGTTTAGTTAAGGTGATCATAAAATCAACCGGCCGCTGTGTGCTTTTTTAAATGGTACATAGCAGTAATGGTAAGGTTTTTGTCTGACAGGTGCCGGGGTACCTCAGTTCAAACCCATCGCCCTCAACTCAGGTTTTCGGATCGAGGTGCTGGTGAACGGCTCGCTGCTCATCAAGCATGTGCTGGAAGAGGACAGTGGTTTCTACCTGTGTAGGGTCAGCAATGATGTTGGGGCTGATGTCAGCAAGTCCATGTATCTGAATGTCAAAAGTAAGTCTAATGTGCATGTCCAGTCTGCTGGTAATTTTAAAGTAAAAATATTTATGCTGAAACATAAGGGTTAAACTGAAGTTGGCTTTGTCACAGTCCACTGGTGGTGATTTAGCTTCCCTCCATTAAGCCCTGAATTTTGCATACAGGCAGGAGCTTGCATGCAGAAAAGAGGGCTGAGGACACAGGAGCAGAGGTTAGAGGAGGAATGGGTTATCTGTGTCAGTTCTTCTGCCTGCAACCATCTGGGTCCTCTCAAGTCTTTATTCCTTTGCATTTTTAAATGCAGATTTATCCCACTCAGCCTTTATATTTGCCAGAGAGTATTTTAAAAACATATTGAAAACTTTTTCCTAATGTTTAGACATATCAATATTCTTCCCTGTGCCTGATTCTGTTAATATACTAGTATTACATAAAGGTATCATGCACCATGTACAAATAAACCACTTCTATTATTTGAGTTTTACCTTAAATAAATTCCTTCTTTTTTTGAGCAGCTTGTAGTTTGCGTAACATATTCCACACATTTATAAGAGACTATGAGCTTTTGTTTATGTTACACTTATCAATAATAGGAATACTGCCCTCTTCAGGTTAAAAGAGCATTTAATAAACCATGAAAGTGTGGTATGATTTAGTTCTCTTTATTTTTGCAAAGTGGCAGGTGTTAAAGCTTTGCACAGCAGTGGTGCAAAAATGGATGCTTAATTTGTGGTGCAAACAAGTACATTAGATATTAGATCATGATATACTACACTGTACATCTAGATTTTGCAGAGACAGCCGGTCTGTACTGTAAGTTTTTTCAGCCATGTCCAGCTGGTCTATTGTGGCTGGGTGCTCATTTTGATCAGTCGTTGCTAGATGAGGCTTATGCCCCTGTGGCTCTTATCAAACCAGAGCAGAGTACACCCTGCTGAGTGTCTGCCAGCCACAGCTAGATGGGCTAAAACTCCTTTATGACCCCTCCTGTCTGACTGCAGCTGTCCCTCACAGACAAACATACATGAACATAGACACAAGGACATGATTGGAAATCTTATCCATAAATAATTTTTTTATTAACGATTACTTTTAGTTATTATTCTCCTTTTTAAATTTAGCCTAGCTTGTTTATTTAATAAAGATATAATGCAAACGGCCTGCAGGCCAATAAAAATATCAGAAGCCCTGTTTAATAGTTGAGTGTGATCTGTAGAGGGTTGCATTGTAAGGTTTAGATGTATTTTACCGTAGATTTCATGGTTGATGTTATCACCTAGTAGTAAGAAGATTCCCAATTTGAATCTCAGCTGGCATAATTATCTAAGGCTTTTTTTCCAACTTCCTCCCACAGTCTAAAAAGCATGCACGTTAGGGTAATCAGTGATTCTAAATTGACCTTAGGTAAGAGTGGGAGTGGTAATAATTTTATGCTATTGTGATGAAAGTGTCCAGTCACTTAACTTAATTAATTTATATACTGTTTATTTCAAATATGTAAATAGTACAAGGCTTCCCGATTACTAATAAATTAATTATTTGCACAGCATGCTATATCAATTAGGAAGTAATGAACAATATTCAGCAATAATAATTAATGATTATTTTCTATTATGCCTGCTAAACGACATTTTGAACATTTCCTTAAAATGGTTGAAACTTGGACTTCCCTTGAGTACCTCACTAAATGACGTTTCACACTCACTAGAGCTTGAATACTAAATCTAATATCAATATCATTTGTTTTACTTGATATGATTGCTGCCCTGCAGGTGTGATATTGACAGCTAGCTAACGAGTTGCATGTTGTTTTGATGAACTATAAAGACAAAAAGCTGTATATAAAAAAAAAATGAGAGATTAAGTTAACACAAGTTCTTACAGTTAGGAAACCTTGCTGAAGCTGGGACCACTCAGTGAAGGCAACTTTATTCTGCATTATTGATAATACCACAACATCTTGTCCAAACTTGGAGCTCCTGTTACTAGTTAAACAGACATTTTCTATCAACCACATAATTGATGGCCTGTCAAAAACACGTTTTCATACAACGCATGATAGATCTTTGTCTTTTGCTGTGTTGCATTTGTCTGCAGTCCCTCTGCTCCTGAGGTATCTGCTGTTTTGATACCACTGTTGTCCTGATTTGTGTCTCCTCTCTGTAGTAGCCTGAATCTCAAGAGGAGCCACACCTCATCCTATCTCCCCTGTGTGTTTGGTGTGTGTGTGTGTGTGCGTGTGTGTGTGTGTGTGTGTGTGTATGAGAGTGTGCATTTAGACAATAAGCTATGCTTTACAGGTACAATGTAGTCCACTAAAACATATGAGGCTGTGATGTACAGAACACTGTGCACTGTTTTAATGTTGTTTATTCAGGCCAGCCTACACCACTTGAGCAGTGGTGGCAACTTAAGAGGCTTAGGAGCCAATTAGGGAGGCACATAAGCTGACGCATGCAAAAGCACTCACGTGATGGGTAGTATGATCTTCATTGTGCATTATTGGCTGTCTAAATGTGTCAGTACACATGCAGTAGAGAATCAATAGACTGAATCAGAGGCTCTGAGATGTATGAAACAGAGACATGCGTGGTTAAGATGCTGTCAGGTCGTGTATGTGAAGCAGGTGAGCAAACAAGTGTACACAAAGACGTTTGTTTCACAAAAGACTGTGCCTTTTAATGTAAAGGCATAGATACAGTGCGGTGCAGTGCAGCCATTACACAGGAATAATAGGCCACAGGGCAAATGTAGTGCTTCAGACAGATCCCACTCTACCAAGCTATTGTGGTGGACTCCCGAGGAAATGAATTACAGCTATTGTGATGTCATAACTTGGCACTTTCATTGTTATGAGTGTCTGTGCATAGCTAATGTCTCATCATAATACTCCATGCATCATCCAGCACGAACACAATCGCTGCACTAACAGCCTGCAGAAATAGCTTGCCCTTCCTGAACCAGGATTAAACTGTGCAAGCGTGCAAGTAAGCACTTGTGTTTGTGTTTATTTTTACTACATTAGCTTCCTTATTGCAGCAGTAAACAGTTTTTGTTCTGTCTTGACTCTGGTTGCAGGTGGAGGCTTAGACAAATTATTTTAATGCAATTTCCAGTCAAGCATCTCTGCAGTACTTCCGAAACAGATGCAATTCAGTTCATTACAAATGCACAGTGGATGCTATCAGAGTCAGTCAACAGCCACTCAATGTTTATCAGAGCCAATTAAGACCAATCAAACCTGTTAGACATCATAGTATCTGAAGACGGTGATGAGGGCAGAATGTATAATGAAACTCCTCTGATGAGCAATGCTAAAAGTCCTCATGGTCACTGAGAAGTCTCCCAACAGTATTGTCCTTCAGACAACCATATGGAAGTCCCCTGTTCTACTGATCTCTTTATTTCATCCTATTTACCAATTTGCATTGACTCCTCCTTTGCACAGAGGTCTGCCCAGACTGCAAGCATATATTTGCTATCATGCTTCATATCCAAGCCAATTGTGCAGCTAAGGGAATTATTTCAGTACATTGCAGTCAGCCAGTGAACCAGTCATCTATGTGTGATCTTGGTGTCCTTCCCCTCCCCCAGCTCCCGTCTAGGCCATCTCTTCCCCAGTGCCCACTTACAGTCTAGCCCCAGGGCAAGACGCTAGATGCATCTCAGCTCATGTCCCCTCGTCTTGCACTCGTGGTACCATAGAGCCGAGGTGCCCTGTGGCTTAAACTGGACTCCCAGGCACCCCATGTAGGATGCAGACCAGCACATGGGTAAAGCTTAGATGAAGCCAGTCCATGTATGTATGTGTCTGAGAGGAGACGGCACACCAGAAGGTCTATTTTATAAGAAAGCAGTCTCACATTTTTATAACACTTATAGTGGGAATACAGATAGATGATGGTCACTGTAAACTGGAAATCTGTCAAGAAAAGACTTCCCCTGCAAAGTTCATTACAGTTTAGATAAAACAAAAAGTCATCAGTTAGTTCATCCATTGCAAAATTTACAAACAGAAATGTTAGTGATTGAAAAGTAAAAACATGCCTGAAATCATTGCATGATTTCTTTGTTAATTTTTTGTTTTTGAAGATGGGCTTGATCTTTCTGTTCTTTTGTTGCTAATAATCTGACTTAAATGATGCTGAAATAAATGCAATCCCTTTCTATCACCTCTCACGTCCAATTTGAACCACTAACATGGTCTCTCTGCTTCCTTTCTTTGATCACAGATGAGTGGCCTCACACTGAATTAGGCATTCACCTGTAATTATGTGTGATTATGACCCTATTTGGCTAATTTTGTTATCCACATCATTGACGCAACCGGTTAGAGATGTTAGAAATGTTTTCTTTTTGTATTGTTTTTATTTCTGCATTGCGACATTCGTGGTGTGATTGTGTATTCATCATTGTCCCGTGCAAATCAATGGCAGGTCCATTTTCTATTTCTGGCTACTAGAAATGGCCCCTTTTTTAAGAGTAAAATCTAGAGAGAAAAGGAAGGAAAAAAGAGAGGTGGGGAGAGGAGGGGAGAGACTGTCCGATGCTGGTTGGCATGGTAACCTGGCCAGGTGAAAGGGAGCCTGGGAGCCTGGGAGAAGAGAGCGAGAGAGCGAGGAAGGGTTGGAGTGGGTGATTTGGTGGGGGTCATTTGTATCAGGGGAGTAGCCTATCAGCAGCCAGCCTATCCCCCACAATCCTCTGCAGGCTTAAGCGTATCATCACTGCCCTCTGGGTTGCTGTGGAGGAACAGGGCTCCTCTCATCTCCACAGAAGACACATTGTACTGTGCAGTAAACACACACTTTTTTTATTATTTAGTTTATGAAAACCTTTAATCCTGAGTTGTTGTTTTTTTTCTTCCTCTGAACACACCACCTCTGTTTGGCCCCATAAAGGGACGCACAGAGCATGTCGGGTTATTTTATGTGTGTTGATTCAACATGTACATTCACATATGAGTGCATTCAGTGTTTTTCAGAGATGTGGATGAAACAGCAAAAAGTATTAATAAGAAAATGAATTCTAAACAATAATCATATGAGATCGAAGAAGAAAACTTGTTTCTTTGGTGTGAATTTCACATGTTGTGTTAACTCCTGAAGCAGATCAGACCAGATCTGCATGCCTACTGAGGCAAGGGACTCCCTATTCCATTCCTCTCATCTCTTTCTTGTCTGTCCTTTGTCTTCCTCTTCACTTCTCCCTGTTCTTCTGTCACCATGATTCTGCTGGATATTAAAGAAATACATCATTGCAACAATTACAGTGCCCAAAGTGCGCCTCAGGGCTGTCTCAGCTTGGCTGCAAGCACACAAAGGCACACACTCTGGTACACTGCTAAATTTACATACACATAAATTGCATAGATGTTCCTGTTTGTGGAGTATTTTTTGGCTTTTGTGGAATTTATTCCTTTTTATATATAATAGGACCGCATGTCCATGAAGACACAAGGTTAAAATTATACATCTTCCTCAGGTCACAAGCAGATGTAGAGACATTACGATTAAACTTTATGAAAGACTTTGCAACTTGTAAATTACTTCAAGATGGTACTGTGCCACAATAACAAACAAAAATAAACTTACCTTCATAGTTAATTATTTCCTAGTTTTTAATAAATAGGTCTTGAGTTTTACTTTCAATAGAGTAAATATAGAGTGAATATTCAGTGCTTTAAAAACAAAGAACAGCATCCTGGACCAAACCGGGAGCCAGTGTACAAACAACAAGACAGGAGTGTTCATGTTTACATGTGTTGGTTAGAAGGCGAGCAGCAGAATTCCATACAAGCTGCAAACAGGAGATGCAAGCTGATTGATATGAACAGTCTAACAAAAACAGGAGAACAGTCATAAAATAAAAACGGAAGCATCCTTAAAAACTCCAGATTTATGGTGCATCAAGTTGCATTAAGTGGCTCTTCTGCCTTCAACTCAGGTCTTTAAAGGTGATCAGTCCTTCAGGAGCCAATCATCTGCAAGCTGTTAGAGGATGAACAAGTCCCAGCCCAGCACCCCACACGCTACAATTTGGATAATCTAAGCAGTCTCAACCACAGCAGTCATAACAATGATGTTAGGAAAAGAGTTGTTGCATAATTCTTAATTTAGTGCAAACAGTAGGACTTGCAATATTTGAACAGATGCCTCGATAAGTTTAGTTAAGCTCAGATATATATAGTGCTGGTTAGTTGTAGAAAATTTATAATTACAATTACAATTTTGTAGAAATTACTTGATGGGAAATGCAGCTCTAGTTTGTTCATTACTTCAAATATTGTTGCCATCATAATGGTCTATAGCTAATGATTGATGTTAAATCAGTGCTTTGCAACGTTATCACGTATCACTCACATTGCTATCACAATGACAGTAAATTTTCTATATCTTGTGCAGTCATGGTATAAAATGTACTTAGTTGGATGTCAAACACTTATAAACTGCAGAGGCGGGTCTGCACTGTGGTTCTTTACATTAAAATGAGTCAGGAAAATAAAAACATGGTTCAAGATGACAGTAATTTCCCCAATAAAGAAGGGGCAGCTCATTGGATCATGCCATTAGTTTATTTTGTACATGTTTCCTTCAAACGTATTGTTGCATTCTTTTGGTCTCTGACCAGTGTTAAACGATTTTGTTTGTTTTTTTGTCTCTGATGGTATCATTGCTGTAAGAAGTGCGTTATATTTAGGGATGGACCGATATGAAAATTTTGGCCGATACGATAATCAATATTAATATTGTCGTTACGACCGATAACCGATATTTACCGATGTCGATGTATATATTTTGTTTCAAAAGGTTTGAGATTATCAGATTCTGTACAAAGTAAAAATGATGCAAACATTAGGGGCGTTA
>JBAMHW010000017.1:1100585-1115243 GCA_037177495.1 Rhadinocentrus ornatus
TATTTATTTATTTATTTATTTATTTATTTATTTATTTATTTGTTTGTTTATTTATTTATTTATTTATTTATTTATTTGTTTGTTTGTTTATTTATTTACGTATTTATTTATATCCTCGTTAAAGATGTGATATTAACCTAAATGTAGAAATAGTTTGCTTAATCTTTTTTACTGTGTCAAGCATGATAACATACATACACAATACATCCTCTGAATGAGGCAGACAGCATGATTTCACATTAGTAATGTGTGAGGATCTGTCACAACCTAGTGGGCATTAGTGTGTACTGCCATGTGCTGTCTGTCCTCTAATGTTTTCTGATAGTTGAGGGTTCTTATCCTGGTTCTCCTCTCTCAGTGCCTAGCCGTCCACCAGAGAATGTCCAGGCCATTGCCACATCTCCAGAGGTAATCTCTCTGTCCTGGCTGACACCTCCCAAAGACGCTCTGAATGGCAACCTGCTGGGCTTCAGGGTCATCTACTGGGCCAACCTACCAGATGGAGGTAAAAATAACACTTTTTTGTAAATGATCTGCTCGCTGTTCTCAGACGGTGCAGATTTTAGGTGTCAGAGTAACGTCCTTTGCTGGCCAACTGCACGGCTTTGTGGAAGTCAGACAGCGTTACATGGCACTGTCACATGCCTGGTTTGAGTTGGTTGGATTGGTTGTGACAGCGTGATTACCTTTGCCCCCCGCTCTGTCACATCATGTCGGCTTGCCTTTATAACATGAATGCCCAGGACTTGACAACCAGAGCTTGTTTGCATGGTAACAGTGAGAGAATGCTCAAAGTTTGCACAATTTGGCGAGTGTAAATGCAAAGATTATAATAAAATAGCCTTGTATTTGCTATTTACTCTGTTAGATATACTTTTAACAACACAACTAGCCATACCACCCTAGTCAGTCCCAAATAAATGCGGTTTTATTTCAGTAAACAACAGAAGGAAACACAAACTAACTGCAGGGATGAAGGCTGTATCAGTATCTCAGTTTTGTTTAAATCAGCAAGTTTGGAGATTATTACCATGTGCATTCAAGATTCTTTCCAAAGGTTGTTGGTTCATCACCCAAATTCCTCAGTTTACATCTGAAAGTATCCCCAGGCAAGATACTGACCCCTGCATTGCAGCCCAGGGTGTTTCTCACTTGTAAGAAGCTTTGTATATATCAATTTGCTAAATAAATATAATGAAAAAAATAACATGCCGTAGCAGTTCCTGGGAAATTCCTTTCTTAGTTTCCCAGAGACAGCAGTGAAACTTTTATCACACCAGTAATCTGAAAGCCAAAACTGAGCTATCACATAAAGACAAGCAGCAAATCATGACAGTATCTGCATTTTTTTTTACCTTGTTATGGGATAAAATGTCTGAAATAATCAGCTAAGTTACAAATACATGAATAAAGTATATCTAACAGTAAATATCAATATAAGGCTATATTATTATCATTTGTGCATTTGCACTGGCCAAAGTATTTACAAATGACATTTTATTTCAACTTTAAACAATCACTCATTGTTACCATGCAAACTAGCTCTGGCTGTCAAGTCCTGGGCATTCATGTTAAGTTCTAGAAATCATAAATCTCGGACACCTGAGTTCAGGTGATGGATGTTCTTGTCTCCCTGTGATGGAGAAAACACCATCACACTACTGAGTCTGCAGCCTTGACTCAGGGTTAGACAGTAGAAAATAAACTAAGAAGAAAGAGCAGCAGAAAACACAGTAACCACCACTGGGTTTTGTGCGTATTCTCATTTTAAAAAGGTACAGACAGACAGTATAAACACACATAAAAGTGAAAAGAAAACATAAAAGTGTATGTCTAAGTGGTAAAATATGTGACTGTAATGTATGTTTTCATTGCTTATTAAAAGCCATCAACGACAGCATGCAGCTGGTGTGCTGCTGTACATCTCTGAGGTAAAGTGAAAAGGAGAGAAAGTGGTGAGAGGACAGCACTGTGCCAAAGGGATACAGGCAGCAAGCAGTGACACAGTGAGACATCAGTCATCCGGATGCTAACAGCTGAGGCCAGTCAGTTGCCTGTCAAGGCCTGCCACAACATCAGACCTTGGATGCAGGATTGTTTAAACTTTGTGATTGAATATGAAGTCATATCCAAGGCTGCACTGTGACACCTCTGAGCCTGGCATTTATTTAATATGTGGAGTCTTTTGTGTGACATATTAGTCACATCTTTGACCAGTGGCAGTCTGTGAGATTACTGGATAATTTAAAATTAAACATGCATTGAGTGAGTTTTTTGGTCTTGGACTGCTCTTACTAACTATATCCGCTGCCTGTCTCTCCTCTACGTTGCTGTCTTTCAGAGCTTGGAGAGATCAGGAATGTGACAACCTCAAAGCCATCTCTTGAACTGGACGGGCTAGAGAAATACACCAACTACAGCATCCAGGTGTTGACCTTCACCAGAGCTGGTGACGGTGTTCGCAGTGAACAGACTTACACCCGCACCAAGGAGGACGGTAGGAAGATTAAGTGACCTTTCTTGAATAGCTTTCACATCATGCCTGTCAAAACAAGATGTTGTTTTACTAAAATGTTAATATTCTCTCCTCTTTACATTATATGTAAGCATCTCTAAAGCAACTTGTTCATGTTTTGCTTTCAGTTCCTGGTCCTCCAGCTGGTGTGAAGGCAGCAGCTGCTTCCAACTCAGTGGTGTTCGTATCCTGGCTTCCTCCTCTCAAAGTTAATGGAATCATAAGGAAATACACTGTTTTCTGTTCCAACCCACATCCTACGGTAAAACACAAACAAAACACATAAATTTTGCTATCACAGGAGCTCTTTTTGATTGTTTTAAATGGATCATTTTAAGGGAATTATCCTTGAACAGCAGAAGGCTGTATTATTTCACACTGGTTAAAAATAAAGATGGGATGGTGTATCGATACTTTGATATCTGCCACTAAAAATGTTGGATTTGATATGTTTTTAAATATCACGATCACAACAGCTCTGCACTAAAACAAAACATGCAATGTGTTTTAACTTTTTGTAGTTTTAGGCAATAAAATTACATGTAAAAAAAACCTGCCCTGGTGTATTCTTTCTGTCTCACATGATTGAGGCATGTAATTGTGCTAGTGAATGTAATTATGATGTTATATTTTCATATTTTACTGGTTTATTGCAGGTTCTTGAGCACTTTATTGAAATGAAATTTAAATAATAAATTAAGAAATAAATTTATATATGAAACTGTCATCTAAATATGTTTTAACTTTAATTCTTATTTTTATTTGATTTACTCATTTATTTATTTATTTATTTATTTTTAGCATTTCTTACAAGTATATATTTATTTATATTTCACGTTGCCCTTGCAATAAAGAAATTAATGCACACTGCACAACTGTGTAATTTTCCTTTAAGGGGCAAAAAAATCTCTGTATTAGTATATAGATGAAAAAGTACCAGAAACTAATGGTATTGTATGGAAAGGAAAATGTCCACATCCATCCCTAGTTAGAAAGCAAAACACCAAACAGTGATTTACCTTAACTCTGCATCTCCCAGTCAAGTTGAGATGGAAAAAGAGACCTGCAGCAAGTTAATATGTTCCCTTCCTTTTCTAGGTGAGCAGTGAGTTTGAGGCAGCACCAGACATGTTCTTCTACCGCATCCCCAACCTGAGCAGAAACAGACAGTACAGTATCTGGGTGGTGGCTGTCACTGCTGCAGGCCGTGGAAACGGCAGCGAGATAATCACGGTCAAACCCATGGCTGAAGGTAGGCGGAGCTTCTCTGTGGACTCACTTTCATGGCATTTTTGTCCAAAAAGCTCAAAGTATGATGTTAAAACTTTAGCATTACATCGAAGGTCAGTGGAGTCCTCATGAAAAAACAAGTGTCTGTGTATAAGCTGAAGGCAATTAACCCAACATTAAGCCCTGTCAGCACTTCATATGTTTGCTAAGAGCTGATTAGCAGATTGCATGTGCAATGGTGTCAGGAGTCAGGACCCACGACTCTTATCAGGACATTTATGTCCTGCCTGAGGTCCAGGTGATGGATGTCCTCATCTCCCTGCTCCACTGTTCAAACAGAGAGAAAAATCCATCACACCCCTGAGTCCGCAGCCTTGACTCAGAGTTAGATAGTAGAAATAATTGATTGATTAAGAGCTTATACAAATCAGGTGATGCTAACATCCTCTCTAAAACCTCACCATACTTTCTCTATGGGCTGATAAAGCATTTGTGTAATTTTCCAGCTCCAGCTCGAATCCTGACATTCAACAGGACGGTAACAACCCCCTGGATGAGGGACATTGTGCTGCCTTGTAAGGCTGTTGGTGATCCATCCCCAACCATCAAGTGGTTGAAGGAGATGTGAGTACAGTGCAAATACAACACAAATAGTTTCTCATAGGGGCGGCATGGCTCGGCAAGGTAGAGCGGTCCTCTTGCAACCCAAGGGTTGCGGGTTCGATCCTGCCTTGCATGGCAGCTTCCACCATCAGTACGTGAATGTGTGTGTGTGAATTGGTAAAGCGCTTTGGATAAAAGTGCTATATAAATACGGACCATTTACCATTCATAGAGCCACACATGTGAATACTAGGTTTTATAAAATCATAAGGTTAATTATGAACACATTTGTGTTACAGCAATGGAACCCCTGCACCTGTTGTGATTGACAGCCGACGTAGTGTCCATGGAAACGGTAGCCTTGTTATCCGCACTGTGAAAGCGGAGGATTCTGGAAACTACACTTGTGTGGCCAGTAATAGCTTCGGATCAGATAAGATCGTCCTCAATCTTCAGGTTCAAGGTAACACCATGACGACATATCTGAGCCAGCCCTCGCTAACATTGTTTACAAGGCATCTTTTAATGTCTAGAATTTATTTCTTGTGAATTTAAATTTAGTTCTTTGTGTCATTTGAGAGTTTTATCTGCTTTCTTTCTGCCAGTTCCACCTGACCAGCCTCGCCTCACTGTATCCAAGACAACCACCACCTCAATCACTCTCTCTTGGATCCCAGGAGACAACGGAGGCAGCTCCATAAGAGGTCAGACCACTTTTTTTTTTCTAAATATCCCAAAATTCTGCCATATGACTGCCAATCACATGTCCACTGTCACCGTCACCAGGCTACATTTTGCAGTACTCTGAGGATAACAGCGAGCAGTGGGGTAATTTCGCCATCAGTCCCAGCGAGCGTTCGTATCGGCTGGAAAACCTCAAGTGTGGCACGTGGTACAAGTTCACCCTCACTGCCCAGAATGCAGTGGGACCTGGACGCATCAGCGAAATAATTGAAGCAAAGACCCACGGGAAAGGTAGAAGCTACAGCAGAGCACACGTGTGAAGAAGAAAAATGAAAAAGTCCTGATTTGTATCAATGAGCTGATGTCAAAACTTACATGGCATAGCTTGATTGTGCATTCCTCCTCACAGTACATACTTAACTAAAAGCTCATATAAACTGCATAAATTTATTCCTACTTTCTTGAAAAACAGAACCTCAGTACTCAAAGGAACAAGAGCTCTTCACCAGCATCAACGCCACTCGGGTCAAGCTCAACCTTAACGGCTGGAACAACGGCGGATGCCCGATCACCTCCTTCACCCTGGAGTATCGGGCTGTAGATTCACCCACTTGGACCACAGCACAACGCACCTCTCTCACTAAGAGCTACATTCTATACGACCTACAGGAGGCCACCTGGTATGAGCTCCAGATGAAGGTCTACAACAGCGCCGGCTACGCTGAGAAGAGACTCAAGTTTGCAACGCTCAGCTATGATGGCAGTGAGTTTGCAAAATGCTGGAAGTTTATAGAAAAAGTTGAGGCTTCTTTACTGAACTGGGCGTTAAAACTCACATCTCATGCAAATTTTACACAAATCAGATCTCCTCCACTTTACAAATTGTGGCATCGCTAGCTCAGTAGGACAAAGTATCTCAGTTGTCTTTCAGTAATGACAAAGCAATGATTTTGTTGTCATATTTTCCGTCCACAACCTCTTCACAGGTACCATCGCTCCTTTGGTGAAGGCACCCAATGTGAGTGAGGACAACTCTGGTGGCGGCGAGGGTTTAAAGATGATGGTGACCATTTCCTGTGTGCTGGTGGGCATTGTTGTAATCTTCATTGGACTGCTGGTGCTGAGGAGGAGGAGGAGGGAACAACGGCTCAAGAGGCTGCGAGGTGAGATGAGTGAGGGCTCACAGTGGATCTACCTTTACCTTCATTGTCACATGTTAAAGTTAATCTGATTGTTTTCCAGATGCAAAGAGCTTGGCTGAAATGCTCATGAGGTTAGATTTCAACATCTTTATTGAGAACAGTTTGAGCAGAATTAATTTTGTTCAGATTTTTAGATTTTGAATTTCTCTTTTGTTTTCTCAGTAAAAACACACGTCCAGCAGAGCCAATAAACAAACAGCAACAGACGCTGCGCATGCACATCGACATCCCCAGAGCCCAGCTGCTCATCGAAGAGAGGGACACCATGGAGACCGTTGGTAAGCAGCCTGCTGTACTGAAGACATTGCTCACAAAGCAAATGAACTTGGCTGAACCTTTGCCTGTTGTTTCCCCTCAGACGACAGATCCACTGTGTTGCTGACTGACAACGACTTTGGGGAGACGCAAAAACAGAAGTCATCCACAGTCACGCACACTGTCCATTACCAGTCACTCTCACAGGCCACTGGTCCACTGGTAGATGTATCTGATGCCAGACCAGGAACCAGTAAGTCCAGTACGGACTCTTTTTTTATTTTTTTCCCCACCTCATTGTACAAACACCTCTAGCTGTGGTTTTACCGTCCCAGCAGTTTGTCCTCGTGTTTTTTATATTCTCATCCTCCAGGTGGTGTTACCTTTGTTACCTCTGCTGTACGGTGCCAGATAAAAAAAAAAAAGTCAAGTTAAACAGTCTTAACATAACACCTTAATAACACATCCTAGTTACAGTAACATGCTTAACTTAATTTCTTGCTGCTAATACGTAAAAGGGGAAATTATTTTTTTATCGACCCAGTTAGCAACATCGTAAAACTTTTGCTCTTACTTGCAAATATATTTGAAATTTGATTTTGTTTTGTTGTATTTGAAGATGATTATAATATTTACCATTTACAGTTAGAAAAGAAAACAAGAATGTAATAAATAAATTAAAAAAATAATGTCACTGAACAAGGAAGTACATTTTTGACAAGTCCACTGTTGTAGGACTGTTTACAAGTATTACTACTGATCAGAAATTTCCGTGGACATCTACGAATCAAAATCTTCTTGGAATTTATTTAAGTTGTTTGTGTTAAGATTAAAATCAACTTTATAAGTGCATCAGGTGGCAGTGGTACAACGTTAATATATATATGTGTGTATATATATATATGTATATATATATATATATATATATATAGCTATACAAAGTTACAAAAATGTATGCATTCATAATAATAACAATAATAAGCACTGTGCATTCTTCTGTCTATTCTCAGACCCCACTGCCCGCCGAACAGCCAAAGCTGGCCCAGCGGCTCGCAACCGCTACGCCAGCCAGTGGACTTTGAACCGCCCCCACCCTCCTGTCTCCTCCCACACCCTCAGCACTGACTGGAGGCTGCCCACACCTAGGGTCGCAGGTTCCGTTGACAAGGAGAGTGACAGCTACAGCGTCAGCCCATCTCAGGACACAGGTAACAATACACGGCAGACTGTAACTCCACATCTCTAACAACATGTCACCTTTACTTTAACTTAATTACATCCCACTTGTTCTGCTACTAACTCTTGGCACTAATCCTTTCACTAACTCCACATCATATCCAGACCGAGCACGGAGCAGTATGGTGTCAACAGAGAGCGCCTCCTCCACCTACGAGGAGCTGGCCAGGGCTTACGAGCACGCCAAGATGGAGGAACAGCTCCGCCACGCCAAATTCACCATCACCGAATGCTTCATCTCTGACACTTCCTCAGAGCAGATGACGGCAGGCACCAACGACTACACTGACAGCCTGACTTCCAGCACACCGTCTGAATCAGGCATCTGCCGCTTCACTGCTTCCCCACCCAAGCCTCAGGACGTCAGCCGGGTCATGAACATGGCTGTGCCCAAGGCCCACAGACCGGGTGAGGCCATGCTGTCCAGTGACCACAGCTATCTCTCTGAAAGCCAATGACATACTAACCATTTATTTAACCGCTCTAATCGCTATAATCACTATAATCACTAAACCTCAACTCCAAATCTAACATTGTAATTTTATCCACTAACATTAGCTTAAAAAAAAGTTAAACTTACTCAAGATGATCATTTCCTTACAAAGCATACACAGCAAAATGTTTTTTAAAAAGAAAATAAAACAATATATGTTCTGTAAAGTACCTCTTAGTTGCATTTTAGGACCCAGTAGAAGTGTGTCTGGGTGAGTTTTTCTACAAGACTTGTCCGTCTAATTCCCCCCATATATGTCTTGTTATTAAGTTGTTCAGGACATTTTTAGGTTGCAGTGTGTATGAAAACCCTCAGCTAATGATAATCAGCAGGTGTGAGCACTATAATACATAGTGGTCAGTTCAAATCCCTGTCACACATTTCCCTTAAAATCTAATGATGCAGCACTTTCCTGTGGACCCCTGGAGTGTGTTGAGGTGTGAGTGAGATTTTTTTTTTTATGGTCTTTTGGTTTATAACAGCTGTAAAACTGGCAAAAGTTTGTATTATGTCTCAGATTTCCTGCTCTGCCCTGTGAATGGTTGCCTTCTATTTCTCACCTCAAGCAGCGTATTTGCTTTGCTGCATTTGATGGGAGCAAGAACTTAGTTCTTAGTCTTTGGTTGGGATTTCTCCTGTATTTCTTTTTTCTTTTAAAAAAAACCTCTAGAAGTCAGATTTTCTTGTCTTTAACTTAAGGTCTCTTCTATTGATTTTTATCTATTCTGTAAAAATATTTATGAAATATTATGCCAAATTTGATATGATATAGCTATTCTATAAAAAATGCCTTATAATTTTTTTTTTCCTTTTTATCACTGAAGTAAACTCAGTTCAATGAGTGTTTGAGTGAGCCGTGTATGGTGTCTAATATGCAAACATGCCATCCCCACCATGCATATACTAAAATACAGGCATTTAGTGGAAACTATGCATGACAGGGTTTTTGTTTTCTTTTTCTAGATTTTAAGAAATAACTAATTATTACAACAAAAAAAGTCATCTAATGTAACAAGTAAACCAAAATATGTAAAAATCAAACAGTCAATGTTATTTTTTAATTAACAGTTGTTTACTTAGGATGATCCTATATTGTATTGCTTTAACAATTGTTTCACATACTTTTACTCCATTGATGATGAAAAAAAATAATACTTTGAGCCAAACAGTGTAAACAGGGCCTCAGTCTAACTACATTTACTACATCTGTTTACGAGCAATGACACATTGCTGAAACCTGATGGAAAACAATGATACATCATATAATTTGACTTTTTAACATATTATTATTTACTTAATATATGCATATTATTATTAATAGATTATTTTCCCAACACATATACTTTATGAAACCTCGTGATAGCTTTTTATCTATCTTTGTTTCTTTACAATATGAGCCGTTTTCCTCCAAGATCAATAAATTAATAAATTAATCCTAAAAAGTAAATTTCAACCAGGTGAAAATCCAGTCAAAGAGAAAGATTTTGACCTGATAACGTGTTAACTGGAATTTGTTTTAGCCATATGTCCAGAGCAGGATCCAGGTGTTTTTGGCCAGAAATGCCTGCTTGTCTTTCCTAACCAACTGTGCTGTGTGTGTTTCATCCTGCAGGAGGCGAGCTGGTTCACCTTCCTCCATACCTGCGCATGGACTTCCTGTTAAACCGAGGCATGTCCTGCTCGGGCTCGTCCAGGGGGACAGCTAGTGGGGAGAGAGCAGCCATGGGCCAGGCCTGTCTTGAGCCCCAGAAAAGTCGCTCACTAAAGCGGCCCTCTCGCATGGCGCCCCCGACGCCCACAGAGGCCCCTCAGGCCAGCAGGGACCAAGTGGCCCAGTGGCAGCCTGGCTCTGCAGCCACGCTCCCCCACAGAGAGGGCTCAGAGTTGGCCCAAGCTGCCAAGCTTAGCACCTCCCAGGAGTCCCTGCTGGACTCGAGAGGACATCTTAAACAGAGCAGCAACCCCTACGCAAAGTCCTACACACTGGTATAACAGCAGGGGCACCTAGGGCGGGACTAGAACTCACTCCAACACTGGACTTAACACTCAAGTGCAGTAAACTGACTTTCACCACACAGTTCTGTATATATGTGCCCACCCTTCAAGGATGGGGTCACTTTTACTAATATCCTTTTATTTATTTTAGAGTTTTCTTTTACCTCTTATTTGTATTTTGTTTGTTTCACTCAAGAAAATAAATTCACTCATCAGAGACAACTCCAGCCGGAGCTTTGCCAAACTAATTGAGTAACAAGGGAGCATTATTTATTCTTACTTCTTTATAATTAATCAAGTGATTATTAATTGTTAGTTGTCAGCTATTAATGATCATTAATTATTGAGTACCAAATGATCTATTATCACCATGGCTATGATGTTTTCATAAGAACCCGGACATCTTTTTTATTTTTGGTTTCCTGCAGAGGAAGATGACAATTTGGAGTCATTTTTTCCTATGGAATATCCTTCGGAAACAGTGAATGAAACCTCGGGAGAATCTTGGAATGAAAGCAATTGACAACAGTCCAAACTTTTCAGCTGCTCTCAAATTGTTACTTTTTTTGAAGAAAAATAATAATAAAAAAATCTATCTCCTATGGATGCATGGGGACTGACCAATTTAAAAGACAATGAGGATTATGATAACGGCTGGGGAGTCCAGTCGGGCATTTTGTCACACTATGAAATGATCCAATGTGAAGATTTATTATTCTTATTACTATAAATATATATATAAAAAAATAAATCACTTATTTGTGGATATTACAGGGAAGAATTGATTTGGTTAATAAAGTCCTTAGTCATGTTTGCACATATCTCGTTTTAATTAGAAAATGGAGTCTCTGTTGATCTTTCTCTGTGTCCCATTCTTGATGGTGCAATATGAAAAAAAAAGATATGAAAAGTATATGAGAACTATTGATCTATTCTGTACTGTAATGATGAAAAATAGCTATGTTGTGAGTATACTTACAGGGCCGGACACACTCCAGCTTGTGTATTCAGGTGTAGTTTACCACTGCTTGTTTGCCAGGATGGTAAATTATGTTAGCTAGAACAGGGAGGGTTTAGAGAACTAATGGTTTGCACTTCACAACAGCCCGAATCAAGTGTCGTAATCCCCCCCACCCCACCCCCACCCCCTCAGTGCACTACGTAGTATTCAGGGCTCTCACTCTCCTCCTCATTAGATTTACAGTTGCTGCATTGCAGTGATGCTCCTCGACAGGGAAAAAAAAAGAAAAGAAGATTTAAAAAGTGAGACAATCCAGCAGAGTCCCCCCATTAAAACCAAATCTATAATGTCTATGGGAAATATTTGAAGAAAAAAAATGTGGATATACATAATAAGTGTTTATTTGTTCTGTCTGCCCTGGACCATTTCTGTTCTTTGTTTCTTTCGGTTAGCTTAAAGGGAGAAGAGTTTGATCCAAAACGCTGTGAGGTTCTATGATTAGTTTATATGATTAACTGTCTTCATTCTGATTATACATTTTAACAAAACAATGTCACTTTTTTATTTTTAACATGAGTGTTCACCATGGTGGCACTGGAATAAAGAGAAACTAACACAAAGGTTCAAATTTGATTAATAAAATGGCTGTTCCCCAAAGTGTCCCGTGCAGGTTTGAAATGACTGGCTGATGGGGGTGTGGACGTGAAGCAGGTGGAGGCTCGCTGCTGTCCGGATGGTGGGCTCATGATTGGTGAATTTCAGCAGGAGATGCAGAATCCTGGTCTTGTTTTCATCACGACAAAGAGGAGACATCAGTGGAGTCTCTGCAGCTGCATGGACTACTAGTCATTGTTCTCCAGGCCTGCTGGTGGCAGTGTTGTGCTGCAAACACACTAACAAGTTCCAATATTAACAGAATTTCCTGAGGTCTTCACGATCTTTAGGTCAAAATAATGCAAACTCACGTTGTACTTTACCTCCTATCGGCTTCATAAACTCTGTACTTCACTGTCAGTCCATGTCTTTGTGTTCTGTTTATGTTCTTAGCAGCTAACATTAATAATTATTTTTACATAGTCAAATATTTCCCAAGTTTTCTAATATTACCGGACATCATCAGTGCTGTACAGGTGGCTTATTCAAAGACAAATATATACTCTCAAGCACAGAAGAAAAAATACTTCTTCATATTATGTCCACATACTATATCCAAATATATATATGTATATATATATATATATATATATTACATGTAATATTTCTTGCTGAGTAAACTACAAATAAATTTACTTTAAATACTATGGACTGCCAAAGTGTGCTATAACGTCTTGAATACCGTCCACATTTTCTAAAAGTTGTATAAACTGTTTTGGTATCACTACAAAACCTTTATAGAGCCCTGTGCCTACATGTTAAGATGTGTAAGCATCAGTGTTACCAGTGAAGGATAAATGAAGACAAATAAATAGCACAAAAAAAAGAAAAAGATTCAGGCCTAAAAAAAAAAAAACACTTTCATATGAATTTATCTTTAGACTGATGCAGCTGTAGCTCTGAACTTCTTTCATGTCAGTGTATGTGAACATTGTTTCTGCAAAGCTCACCTCTAATAAAATGAAGCAGAAGTAAATTTAAGAGGTTTTAGCTCAGACAGTTTAGGTGAGGTCTCCAAAAACAACCATTTTGACACAGTTCAGTTCCATCTGTTTTAAGTCCTCCACTAGAGGGACCTCAGGTTTTAAAAGGTAAATCAGACATGTTCCTCTGTAAAATGTCACACCGGTGTTTCTTCTTGTTTTCTACCTTCACCTGTACCAGATTCCTTACAGCTCTTCATATGTTCACTTCTCTGACAAAGTCTTACTTACCTGTTCTTGCATTTTAATTTTCCATTTATCAAGTGTCTGCCCTCAAACCTCTCAGCTTTTACAACTACTGATTCCTCCACGTTACTCTTCATCCCTCGCAGAGCAGTACTCATCTTCTTCATGCCTCATTTTCTGACTATAAACGTTCGTTTGTTTTTTCCTTTGTTTTTGTAGAAAATTATATAAATTTTATTCTGGGTTATAAACACATAATACACATTTCTGGATTTTAAAATCAATAGTTTTTGTGTCTGTAATTGGTGCACACTGAAACCTGAGCTCTCAAAAAGTTACTATTACTGAATATTTGCTAATTCAACAGGATTGAACTGGGTGAAAGCAGATTATGAAATCTTTGGTGTCATAAGTGTGAATAATGGACCATCTCCAAAAGCTGCTTTGAGTGGATTTTTCATTTAAAAAAGCAATTTCATAACAGTGACAGTTACAGAGAAGATAAAAGTGTGTGTTTAGGGTTTTTAACATTTTACAGAATCTTTCTAAACCTTCTGATTAATTGAAAATGTAACAAACTTCTAGTCCCGAGTTCTGCACGAGTTTATCGTCTCTTGCCTCCACGGTCTTACATCACTGGACAGGTGGCGGGGGGGCATTTAGCAGGAAGGCTTTTATTCAATGTGACAGCTATATCTGCCATTTATCTTTGAAGTCCACAACAAATTAAGCATGGCGACAGAGAAAACCTGCTGCCTCATGTGGCACTTAATAAGATCTGTTGTAAATATGTTCACCAAATCGTTGCTGCTGGTCAGTGAGATGTGGGAAGGTGTCCTTGGCAGCACCCAGGAATTTATTCTAAAAGTGTGAAGTAATAAACACACATACTGAACTGGAGCACGATGCTTCCTGAGGCACCTTGCACTGTTTATGCAGGGGTGTGTTTAGGGGGCCTGACAGGGGTACAGACCAGGAAAAAGATCTAAATAATCAACTGATCTAAAGGGGTTATCTAATGTAAAAAGTAAAGCAAAATTTGTAGAAGCAAATAATTTATTGTTGTTTGTTTTTTTTTTGGTCAATATCTTTTACTTGGGACAATCCAACATTGTTTGGCTTCAATCATTGCTGTGCAAACAGATTTAGGGGAGACTGGGGACAGCTGTAACACTTGCAATTGCTCCATTCAGGGAGATGCTAGGGATCATCTAATTTACTTTCAGCATGTTCAGTTTTCTTTGCAAAAGTATTGCCTTGAGGCAAACACAGCAAAATTTATGAGGGAAAATATTCTTTTGAGATAAGAAAGTCATTTTCTGGCCCAAATTATTATTATCATTACATAGCTTGCTTTGCATCTGCAAATTTGCATTATGTATCTGTTTTGCTTTCTTTCAGGCAGGTTATTTGTGGTAATATTTTAGTGGTTAGCTCCATGGCAAGCTAGCTCATCGGTAATGCCCTCAGGGACAGTTGTACACACATTTGTAACAGTTAAAAAATGTTACTATTGACCACAACTATCTTTGAATGAATGCATGAGTAAAAATGTGATTTGAATGGTGTTTTGTTGTAGCCACATTCAAATCAAATCAAATCAAATCAAATCAAATCAAATCAAATCAAATCAAATCAAATCAAATCAAATCAAATCAAAT
>JBAMHW010000017.1:1126329-1148129 GCA_037177495.1 Rhadinocentrus ornatus
CTCTGAGCCCCTCCCGGATCACCGAGCTTCTCACCCTATTTCTAAGGGAGAGCCCGGCCACCCTGCGAAGAAAACTCTTCTTTCGGTCACTACCCACAGCTCGTGACCATAGGTGAGGGTAGGAACGTAGATCAACCGGTAAATCGAGATTTTTGCCTTTTGGCTCAGCTCCTTCTTCACCATGACAGACCGATGCAGCGTCAGCATCACTGCAGACACGGCACCGATCCGCCTGTCGATTACCCGCTTCATCCTTCGCTCACTCATGAACAAGACCCCAAGATACATGAACTCTTCCACTTGGGGCAGGACCCTATTGTAGACCCGGCGAGAGCAATCCATCCTTTTCCGGCTGAGGACCATGGTCTCGGATTTGGAGGTGCTGATTCGCATTCCCGCCGCTTTACAATCGGCTGCGAATTGCTCCAGTAAGAGCTGAAGATCACAGCCCGATGAAGCCAACAGAACCACATCATCTGCAAAGAGCAGAGACCCAATCCTGAGGCCACCAAACTGGATCCCCTCAACACCTCGGCTGTGCCTCGAAATTCTGTCCATAAAAGTTATGAACAGAATCGGTGACAAAGGGCAGCCTTGGCGGAGTCCACCCGCACTGGAAACGATTTACTGCTGGCAATGCGAACCATTATTCCACACTGCACCTTTAAAATATATTTAGAGATAGAAGCATCTACATCTTCATCCCAGCTTTGATAAAATAATGAAGTAGCTCTGAAATGCAGAAAAGAATCTTTACTGACTAAATAAATTGTTCTATATAAATATTTATGTAAAAGATAACTGAGTATTTCCATACTGTCACAGATTTTTGCCAATTCAGCACTTTTTCAACAGCAAAATAAAAAAACAAGACTCTGATAAAACTTTTTTCCACTGTGTTTATGGGACCCAGACTCTTAAAGGAGGTGGTTTGTGCTGTAGGTCACAACAGAAATAAACATGTTTAAAGCCTGGTACAAAAATCCATTTTAGGATTAATAGGTCAAGTTTACCGTCATGACAACTGTGAGGGGGGTGAATGTTTTTCTACCTCATCCATTTGGATGTTATTTAATCTTGAAATTTGGCATAATTAAGTGTGTGTCCTTTTGATTGACATGTATCCAATATCCGCGGCAAAAGGGAGAGTGTAGCACAAACATGTTTTTTAACCGGGTAACAACACGCATTAGCTTTAGCCCACTCACTTTCGTTAGCCAGTTAGCTCACGTTAGATCCGAGATGGCTCAGTTAGCTCTTAGCTACAGGCAGCTTGGAGTTTGATAGGCGTTAACCATCCACCCCCACGCTCCTAGCCCCCCTCTCAGCTCCGTCACTTTGCCTATTTTCATATTTTCCGGGAGCAACGGCAGGTGTGACGCTGCCAAAATGGCGATGGTAGGAACCCCCAACGAGCTTCACTTTTGCTCTTTAGACACCTACGGGTGACGTCATGGAGGCTCCGTCCATCTTTTATATACAGTCTATGAATGTAACATATCATTTCATTGTTATGCAGATGACATCCAGATTTATTTGCCTTTAAAACCTGCTGGAGATCAGTGTATAGAGAACCAACAGAAATGCTTGCTGAACGTTAAAACATGGATGGAGATGAATTTCTTCTGCATGAATGACAATAAAACAGGTCATTACCGTTGGGAATATTGACCTGCTGTTGACTCTCTGGACCCATTTAAGCACCCTTTTATGAAAAAGTCTTCAGGTTGTTTTTGATTTTAACCTCAAATTTGACAGGTAGGTCAGTGCAGTGCTCTAGTCTAGTTTTTGTCATCTGAGGTAAAGCTAAGCCTTATCTTCCTCGTGATGCCCTAGAAAGGGTCATTCACGCTTTTATATTTTCTTGACTGGACTACTGCAACTCCCTTTATACTGAGATTGACTAGTCTCTCCTCCGATGTCTACAGCCCGTCCAAAACTCAGCTACCCACCTAGTAACAAGGCAGTGGGAACACATTACTCCAGTACCGCGCTCCCATTTACTGGCTGACTGTCTCATTTAGAACTTCATTTAAAATCTTACTTTTTACTTTTAAAGGTTTGAATACTGTGATGGACTGGTGACCTGTCCAGGGTCTCGCCTGTTAACTGCTGAGACAGGCTCCAGCTTCCCCACAACCATTAATTGGACCAAGCAGTACAGAAAATGAATTAATGAATGCATGTTTAAATGGTCTGACACGTCCCTTTCTTTCTGAGCTTCTGCGCTATCACCGTCCTTGTAGAGCTCTGAGATCTGAAGAACAAAGGTAGTTAGCAGTCCCCAGGACTCGACTCGTGACACGGAGACACAGAGCTTTTTCCTCAGCAGCTCTGTAAAAATGTTAAAGATCTCATCTTTTTACATTGGCCCTTAACTCCAGAGAGTACAATTATTAGGCCAGGCTTTGCACCATCTTTTCTCTTCAGTATTTTATTGTGTATTTTATTGTTGTTTGATGTTTTATTTTGTATTATTATTTTAATTGTGTATACCTCTTGGTATGTGAGTGCTATATAAATAAAGTTTTACTTGATTTGAGAAGTCAAATGCATACCAAACCCAGCTATACTGAACATATTACAGGATAGTTTCTGGTCTGTGTGCTGGGACTCAGCATGAGATATCTGGATTTATAATCCATGTTTATCCATTAGAGGCAGCACCCGCCTGTTCCCTGTCAGCCTGATGCTGCTCTGCAACACGACAAGATAAACACAGATGCTGTAAAGTAAAGTAAGACAACATCCAAATGCAGACCCACACCAGCCTGTGAGGGAGGATTTACCAGCTGCAACATTCACCACAGATTTGCTTGCTTGCAGTAAATTAATCGACATCCCACTGAGCTTAAGTCTGCAAGTCACATTTTCCAGTTACTGACATTATATGCTTTTATTTTTTTATTTTATTTTTTTCCTACAATGGTTATCCACAAGAAAAGAACAATTCATACAGTACAGCTGATTTTCTGCCAGCAGAGACCATCGCTTCATCTCACCAAGCTCAACCTGGATTAATAATCCTCTACTTTCAAAGATTTTTAGATGCCAAGGCAGTTTTGATGCATATGAGTCAAGTGGAAACAAAGCCATGTCGCACTGAACCACCAGAAGAACTGGCGGAAGGTGAGCGGAAGGGAAACTTGTTTGGCTGCATCGCATCTGTTTTCCTGTTTACAAACAGAAATCAAAGTGACTTAATACCGCTGAGATTACTGGCCCCAAGCTGGCTTTCATCTGCTTGATGGTGCTTTGGTAATTTAATTGGACAGGAGTGGAGCCAGTGATGGTGCCACACATCACATCCCAAAAAAATTCACAAGCAACCAGACATCCAGAGCAGACGTCCAAGAGTGGAGAAACAATAATGTTGAGTGATCGTTCCAGTGCTGCATGAAGATGCAGCGTAATACTGTGAATCAAAATATGTAACACAGAAGTAAAAACCTGCTGCTTCTTCCTTCATTTCAAATATTTAATTATCTTCTCTTATTTGATCTGTCAGACTTTTCATACTTAAAATACATCCACAGATACAAGAGGCAAATCTTTTTTTCATGTCAGGTCACATTTCCAGTTACTATCATAAGGGAGATAAAAAAAAAACCTCCCTAAAGCTGTGGTTTCTCTGTTACATATTGATCCTGAGATGGAAAATATTTAAAAGGCTTGAAGGTAACCAATTTTTAAGTGTTAATGCCACATTATTGCCAGATGGATTATTAAGTGTATTCTGCAACATTTGTACAATACAAGCCGAATGTTCTTTGTGGTTTTGTAAAATAATTTCATTTATATTTTAGAACTACAACACAAGAGCATTTTCATATATCAACTTTCTTCCCTTTTAAATTTTTTATTTCTGCCTGGATACATTCTGAGCTTATGTAACAGCTACAGTCTGAACGTGCAGGGGAATAACTCTTCATGCATTATCACATATTCTCCAAGGTGTTCCTGTTTCTGCTTAACGTTTTCCTCTCCGGTCGGGGTTTCATCTCGCTAATTTCCACGCATATGTGTCTAATAATCGTGGAAGAAACTGGGAAAGGAAGGGAGTGTTTGCTTCTGTGAATTATTATGGCAAGATTTACAGGAGCAAATTATTAAATCTCAAATGAGAAGCTTGCTATCCAGGCATGGGTTTCCAGTTACTTGTACACTTTTAGCTACTAAGAAGGTTTTATCAGTGTTGTGTTGTGTTATGTGTAACTGAAATTGAAATACAGAATAGAAAATAACAACTACTCTATATCAGAAGCTTCACGGCCTCCTAGATGAATAAGTGTCAACATCAAAAAACTCCAGCTGGATATTTCTTTACCTCAGTGTTCAGCCAACCAATAAAGCTACATAATTCACATTTACTTTTTTAATTACTTTAATAAAAAAAAATCCACCATATCACATGGCAACAACTCAATACATTAAGTTGTGTAGACATGATCAACATGGTGTTGAAGTTCAAACTGAGCATCAAAATGAGAAAAAGGAGGATTTAAGGAACTTTGAACATGGCATGGTTGTTGGTCTGTGTTTTAGATACTGATCTACTGGGATTTTCACACACAACCACCTCGGGTTTACAGAGCATGGCCTGAACAAAATCTTTATTGTTTCTCTGGCTTTTCCTCTGCTACCCTCTTTTCCTCTTTTCCCACACTGTCAAAACTTCATGCCATCACTACTCTGGTCCATTGGTTTTCCTGCTTCCTCTCTCACCCAGCCGATCAAACTGTTTCCCATCCATTTCTGCTTATCTGCTACAATGTGCACTCGTCCTCCTTCCCAACCCTTTCCCAAAGATGAAGCCTCAACAGATGTTTGCCTCCTAAAAGCCCCCGGCCAGCATCTAAGCTGGACCTTTCTTTTTAGATGTCTCAACATGCTCTCTCTCGATACAACACTGGAGTTTTTTTTTGTTGTTGTTGTTTCTCCAACAAAATATGTATGTCAACCTTGTATTTAATCTTTCCTTACTGAACTGAGGCCATGACTGGTGTTTGGACCCATCATCTTCTGGAGCAACTACCTCACCACACCAACCAGCGGATATGATTAAACATATAATGCAGTAGGAGATCTGTGATGGATGGCTCAGATGTCTCAGAGATAAAATGGAGGAAACGTTCTCTTTTTTAATCTGAAGTCTTTTTTTCTTTCTTTAACAAAATGCATATAAATAAATAAAATAAAAATATTTTTTGTAAATTACGATTTATTACCATGTGATATGTCAAAATTATTGTAGTGCAATCGATGTTTGATGGATGATCAAGCCTGTGGTAGATATGATTAATACTGGCAAAATGTACTGGTGTGCATAATTAAAAAGATTGAAGGAAAGGCCGTAGGAAAAATTTATAGCATGTTTAAATGAAGTGGAATTAGAATTTAGATGGTAGTTCAGGGTAAAAAAGTGTGCACATCATGAAAAGAAGATGAAATTAAAGGCTTGGATAAATGCAGCCAATTTAAAAGAGTTTTGAAGGGTGATTTGAAAGACAAAAATTTAGCTCTGTTAATCCCCTCAGACAAAATTTTGAACTCTGAGGACTCTTTAATCAAAATTTGGGAGCAATTGGGAGCTGAAATTTTTTTTATCTAAGCTGAGGAACAGGCAGCAGGAACATGCTGAGATCTCTTTGGGTTAAAGAAAAGCGAGTAATGTAAGAATTAACCAGAGCTGTCCTTCGGTTAAAGATTAAATAATCAGAATTGTCTTTCCTTGGATCATCCAGCTGTAATGATCCAGGAGTTTGTTTTTTCAATGTACACTTTCCACTCGGACCACAGATGAAGGGTTCCTTGTCAAACCCTGGTAGTTTGTTTTTTTTTATAAATTTCTAAGGGTTCAAGAAATAACAGAAAGATCAGGGACTAAAATAAAAAAATGTTGCATACCTGTCATAGAGATAAATATGTGAAAAGCCTGCAGAGATCCAGGATCTCATTTATTACCTGCACATAATCAAGAACTAAGGCCTGAAAGATGCATATCCCACTACTGCCACAAAAAACTGAGACTTATAAAAACAAACTTCATGGGGAAATGTGTTCATTTGTGTTTTGACCCATGTAAACAAACATCTTAAAGTGATTAAGGAAATGAAATGTAACATGTCTGTTTTTGTTTTACATCACAAGTAACAGAGCCAATAATAATTAGCTAAACTCTTGTATCCACAGAACAGGACTGATTTATAAATGCTTCTACTTTTTAAAGATTTGTTGATTAGTATGTGATGTTAAATTGACTGATTTCCTAATCTGACATGAAGGGTTAGCATGTACATAGCAGGAACTTTAAAAAAATAAAACAAAATAAATAATTAACCTAGCCAGTGTGTGCATGAGGAGACTATTTTTGGTTCTCACAGCAGCTCGGACTCCCCAGAGAGACTCAGTTCTGCACTCAGGATCCATTAACAATTTAACAAGGAAAAAGCAAAAGTAGGTCACAGATAGCTCATCCATCACTGCTCCCTAGCTTCCCCAGCACCAAACTGGAAACAGGGATGACAGCATGGAAGAGTGACACTGCTGATAGATGACTGACAGGACTAGTGTACTTCAAATCTGTACAAATCTGTTTCATCAAGTCAGGTTGGCAGTCTTTTAGAGAATCTTTTTCAGTTTGGTTTATTTTATTTATTTTTATATTTTAACCGTAGCCACACTAAGATATTTACAGCTCAAATGCAGCCAAGTTAAAAATAGATCTATTTATTATGTGTGATCTAAAACAGTAACAGTTATGGCATCAAAAATCCCAAAGGAGAGTCTGCAGTTAGCAGGAGGTCCGAACATCTTCACACTAGTACATAACTAAGTAGCAAAGTTACATCAAGTTTTATCATAATATTTATTTATTTATTGTCACGTGAACTTCTAGACAAACACAGTTGTAAACTCTCCCTCAACACACACTCATTGAAGCACTTATGAACATTTTGCTCCTTTAGACTTTTGTTACTTTTCTTTCCTTTCACTTGTTTTTCAGGGCTTGGTTGTCAAATTATACAACGAAAATATTTCAAAATGGTTGTAATGTGGGCAGCAGCTCAACACCAGCAAGTACATAAAAAGATGTTAAATTTACCACATTTAGCATTTTAGCTTAGCAAGGTTGCATGCTAATAGACTAAAGAGCAACTAAAGTGGATTTGAGTGTGTACAGTTTTTACTGTTGCGAGCTGTGTGACTGGGAGGATGTTTTGTTGTGATAAATGCTCACTGATGAAAATGTTTCATTCATTTTTACTTCTAACAGACGTATGTAATGTGTTTTATCAATCTGACATCACAATTTACAATTTACTGACTGACATCACTTTTTATTTCAGGTGTTCATATGTAATATTGCACAGAATCAGCTGGTGTTCTTAAGTGTGGTATGAAATGGAACATAACGGCTAAGGGCTTTCACTTTATGGGATAATCTGTCATTTTCCTGAGAAATGAAGTGTGACATTTTGAAAGTCCTAGGCTAAACTCTCTTTTGGCTTCTACATAAAAGCTGATAATACTCCTATAGAACTGATCCCATTTTGCCAGTTTGAGTGTAACCTGCTGCTTTTTCTTCTGTCTTCAATCACTAATTTTGTCCATTTCCATGTGCAAAGCTTGAGAGAAACTTTGACAACTGTGGAGGCAAAGCCTGCTGATACTTTAGATTAAATCAATGTAATCTCTGTCCATTATTGGGATTGGGTTTGTATCTGCTTCATTTATTCACCCCAGTAAAAAACATTTTGAAGGTGGAGCTGAAGGGCTTTTTTTGTGTGTGTATTGTTGTTGTTGTTTTTCTAATTATTAATTTGGTCCAGATTTCAATACCTTTATTAGTCTTAAGTCAGCAACAAGGACTTGTAAGGAAAACCTCTTTCCCTCACTCAACTTGAACCCTTTTTTCCACTGATCAGCAGCTTTTAACACTCTTATCTCATTAATTTAATAAAAAGGACGCTGCTCCTCTTTGGCTGATGAAACAAATGACTTTGCCAAGTAGCTACCATAGCTGCCACTCTCAGTGTAATTAAAGTATGGGAGGTAGGTGATCACAGCAGGAGACCTCTCAAATGTTGAAGCACTTAGTGAAGGACCAGCCGTCTGTTAAACAGGATTTTTCCTTTAATACTGCAAATGAGCGATCTTCAAAAAATTTGATTTTCAAGCAGATTTTAAACAGATTGGAAATTTAATTATTCCCATACTGTGCAGTTCCATCCATAAACAAATCTAATATCAGGCAGCAAAGTGTGCTCTAATTTAACTGCAGAGGAATTAGAGAAACAATACATAAAAATCTGATTTCCTTTTATGACTACAATGTCATTCAGTATGGTCAGCTGTCCATTTAAGTGTAGAATAAAATTTGACACCAAACTTTATTTAATTTACACTGAGTAATATCTGAGCACTGGAATAAATACATTTTATTGCAGACTGTACTCCAAAGCCAATCACTTCGCAAGCAAAATATGACCAAAAGAATGATCATGCATGGAGGAAACCCAAGGTGTTGTTACTGCATGCCATGTCATGCCTGTGTTATTAGTGTGCATTTTGTATTTTTTGTGTGGGATTTATGTTATGTGCTAAATACTGTGACATCATTTAACACCATTGTTTTATTTTAATTTCATCAATTGACATGTCAAAACCTTAAAATATGTGAACAATATGTGAAAATTGGTGTTATGTTACACTCTAACCCCACTAGCTCTTTCAGAGACAGGCTGCTGCACCTGCAGGGAAGGAAGATGCTCCAAGTCCTGAATTCATGCTACTATGAGGCTTTACAAAAAGTGTTTTGCTTAGAAGTGACAGCTTACCCATGTGCAGTATTAAAGCAGCACTACTGAACTATCCAGATACTGTTGTGTGATGCAGTGTGTAACGTGGTTACGTGTTGTGTGAATACAGTAGTTAGCGCAGTTGGACAAGTAAAGCATCCACGAGGTTAATGAACTCACAGCCACACTGGTTCTACAGATTCCACAGTGGGTGTGTTTTAGTTACAACGAGGTAGGAAAGAAAAGAAAGCTTAGCTCCAACAAATGTCCACCTGCAGTCCAAGCCTGTGCAAGACGATCAGTCCTCTTGACACATATGAATGACGTCAACATTGGTAGACGACCGAAGGCACTTGTAAAGGGCCGTTCCACAATTACAACTGTTACAGGTGCCGGAAAGCAAAACGAAGCTGTTGTGATGCTCCGAGCTGGAAAAAATAAAGTGAAGTGCAGTTTCTCAGCCATAGGATGCTGCAGGAACGTGCACAATGAATATCAATGTGCCATCAAACTAAGTCAGAAGCACAAAGTTTTAAGGTCAGAAAGTTATGAAGTCTTGCATTAATGTTACTATAGGTATTGCCTGTGTGCAAGCGTATAAACGTTTCATATTAATGTTTGTAAAAAAAGGTTAACTGCTCTGCTTGGACGTCTTGCTTTGCTCAGGTTTTACAAAATTTATGAAAATAAGACACAAGATGTTCAAACCTAAATTATACTCTGCAAAATGCCAATCTGGTCATTTTAAAATACAGGCAGGAGGGAGATGTTTACAGGATGTGCACCTTTTCCACCTGAGTCACCGGGCATCTTTGTGCTGTACAGTATAGGTGCACCTCCTGGTAAGAAACTGAGTTTTAAAGAAATCCTAATTTTTTGTTAAAATCTTTAAAGTGGAGCAGGCACATCTAATGGAACCACAAATCTGGCTGAAGCCTCACACTAATACCATTTAATTAAAGTTCTGTTGAGCAACCAGAGGCTTAAAGAGAAAAGGAGTAAGTCTCCCAAACGTCATGAGAGTCAAACAAAACGGCAGCCACTGAGGAGACGGAGTTGCACTTAAATAACTTGGTACCTAGTATCTGAAATTCCTAATGGGAATATAGGAATGGAGCAGAATTGGAAAAGAATCCACACAAACAGATATCTTTGCTTAATGTGTAACAAAAATGGCTGTTTCGTCACTATGGTGACTGGCATCATTAAACTTCATGTTTTTGGATGAATCAAACTAAGCAGAAACAAAGCTGTTCTTCCTTGATCATTTTGCATTACTATTATTAGTATTATTATTAGCATCATTATTGTTAATTTTTGTGTTCAGTAATATGAGCACAATGCAATATTTGCCAAACAAAGCGTTTCTGAGAAGCCTCTACATTTATATGAAACAAAGAGACTTTGAAAGCCAACAAAATCTGGTCTATAATTAGGCAGCCTTTCTTTCCCCCTGTCTCTCTCTTTCTGTCTTTTGTCTAGAAGATGAGCCAAACTGGACGGGTTACATCTTAATGGTTCAGAAATTCTGAAATGTCCAGTGCTGCTGCCGAGAGTGCCAATTATTATGATGAGCTCTAAGACCCCGTGGGTGTCTGAACAGAGGAAAGGGTTTAAAAAAAAAAGAAAGAAAGAAAAGAAAAAGAGGATTGGCATGTGGAGTTTGGGCGGGGCATTGATTTTAATTAAATTATTTATTCAAAGCAGCTTACTCCTGCCCAAACCATGGCTTCTTATGAGTCCACCTTACATGAGATGCAACCACATTTCCTGACTTTCCTTCCATGTAATGTCGTATTTATACATCTTTAATGTCGTCCTGTTCTAAGTACACAAGAGTGAAAGAAAAATATTTGACAATATGTCTAAATTACCGGTGTCCCAATGCAGAAAAAAAAAGACATGATAAGTCTACAAAGTGTAATAAAAGATTCATATGAACTAAAGGGACATGTGGTGTTTGCATGCTGTGGGAGAACTTATCAAGTAACAATAAGCAATTCTTAAGCAATCGCTGCAGTCGATTTCGCTGTGCTTCACACATCAAAGCTGCCCAGTGAGCTTCATTTGAAAAAGCAGGAGAAAATTTAGGAACAGACTTAAAAATGTATTTCATGCCTTCAGTCAGTCCAGCTCCTTTGGGTGAACAAACTCATGATGGAGCCTGCGCTCACATGTGCACACACTGAGAATGTTTTATGTCTCTGGCTTCACAGCTGAATAATTCAGTGACTGAAAGATGTGCTCTGTCCCAGGGATGATTCTTTCCTCTTCTCTCCTACTCTCACATTAGAAGAGACTTGTCACTTCTCCAAAGTCCATGTGCAGGGTTTGATCACTCAGACTCATTAAATGATTCAGAGGCACAGGATCAGTGCTGTCTCTACATCATTCTGCATCTGCTCCAACTGGACTGAGTTGGAAATCTCATGTTGAGCAAAATTCACCAGTGAAGACATATTGCCTACTCACCAGGCTGTCCTGATTGATAATTTAATATGGTTAATATTTGACTCAGATCTGCATCTAATTTTAGACTTTTGAAAAACTGTTATTTTTTATTTTTAGTCACTGTCATGAAAACAAAGGAGGGCTTCAATTTTGGTTAAAAAAATTGAAAACATTATTATTTATATTAATATTATTTAAAAATGGCAACATAAAAGTAAAAAAAAAAACAAGTTTTATTATCGTCATGCAGAAAATTCTATTATACAAAAGGAAATGTCGATCACTCCAAAATGAATCGTTCAGTCTTTTTTTTTTTTTTTATAGTATTATTAAAGTAGTATTCAAAACAGCTGTATATGATGCTCAGCAACAACTCGACGGAAAAATGGTTTGCAGCGCAGTAAGAAGCACATACCTCACTCATGGCTGTGTGTCTACGAGGATTCCAGCTGTCTGCGATGCGCACCGGCCAAATGAGTAAACTTCTATCCAAGCTGCGCTCCGCGCACTCAGGCTGCTTTTATAGCTCGCTCAGCCCCGCTTTCCTCAACACATTTCCGTGAAACCAATGAGCACAGTTCTCCATGTTTCCAGCTCTGCGCTGAGTCCAGCCTTCACAAGTGATAACCAATCATCTTCTACGTGTTTGGCTTGTTTTCAGTTGGAAAAAAATATGCAAAAAAATAAAGAAATAAGGGAAACCTGAGTAATATGATCATGTCGACTATATGTGTTAAATTGCAAACCCCACAATGGCTTTTGGAAGCTTATTTTAGAGATCACACTGACTTCAATCCTTAGTTTCACTAGGACTTCTTACACATTGATCGCAGACTACAACCAAAACTTTATGCGCATGTCCTCATCGAGCAGGTATACCTAATAAAGCGGCCAGTAAGTGAACATATCACTCTTTTGGAGCACCACGTCTTTATTTCACCAATCCAGGGGATAATTCCCTGTTTTGTTTTTTGTTTTTTATTTTGTTTTTTTGTTTGTTTGTTTGTTTTTTGTTTGTTTGTTTTTTATCATCTGGATTTTGATTTGGGAAAAGCACCGAGTCTGCTCTGTTAAGGGTTTTTATTGATATATCCATTATAACAGGCTCCAATGACTGTGTTATAGTCATGGTTTAAGACTTAAGAGCTGCCTTCAACACTGCTGACCATGAGACCCTCATCACTAGGCTGGAGCAGTGGGTGGGCATCACAGGCTCAGCTCTTCTTTAGCTTAAGTCCTAATTTTAGGATAGAATGTTTTGTGTCAAACTTTCCACTCCACCTCTGCTGCCTTTTCCTGAAAAAAGCTTTCGCTTTTTAGAATATTTGTTTGCACACAACTGGGGAGAAAAAAAGCTAATTTTGAAGGCAAACCTGATGTTTCTGACTAGCTAAAAAAAAAAAAAAAAGATCTGCTGTAGTTAATATTTCACAATATTATCAGAACTTACAGTTTTTCTCAGTTGCTTTGGTTTATTTCTCACATCAGAATTAACATTTTTACAGCAGTTAGTGTGTTTCTCAAAACAATTAGTAAGGACTGCAGAATCTTGTGGATACCCTGCAAAAGTGTGTCACTTGCTAAAAATAGATAGTTTATTCCTCAAAAGCATGCATTTATGTCAATGAAACAGTCAGAGCCATCTAAATGAAAAGTCCTGTCACCACTGAGTATGAACTAGGTACTCAAATGGCTTAGTCATGTTTTCATGATGACAGTCTAATCTGTAAGTGTTTTTGAACACAAAAAAGTCAGATCTCGGAGACACTAGCTGAAAATGCCCAAGACAGCACTACACACTAGATATACAGCCATTTGAACATTATGGTAAAGTTACACATTTTTGTTGTTAGTAGTGTAACTGAACATTTTTTTTCACATTTTTACTTTATTTAATTTTTTGCCATCTTACAGTAATTTGTTCACAGCATTATGCATAAAAGCATACACTTCAGTAACAGTATATACAACAAACCTAAAGTAAGTACAAACCCTTGATAGAGTAGTGCACAACTTTAAACAATATACTAAAAGTACATACATGTACAGTACATTATATGTGTACACAGTACATATTACTCTACTGTATGTTACTGAACATACTAAATCACTCCTGTGCATCAAGACGTTCCTGTCTGTCTGGTCACATATTGTCATTGACGTCACATCGAATGTTATCCCTTGCGATGCAGCAAGGAAAGTATCTCCTCAAGCGGCGAATCTCTGCAGGACTCTGCTGTGATCTCATTGCATCCTGCATCCATGGCTACTTGGACAGCCATTTGTATGTGGATGCTGGTCCACATCCGGGCAGAGAATAAACACCTCTATTGGATTTAGTGAAAGCTGAGGGTCATCTGAGAGCAGTTGTTCAATTTAGGAGAAATTCCAGGAAAATATTACAAAGAAATGTTTCTGCTTGACAGATTTTGACAACTAGTTTGACATTTTTGTATGGTAAATGGCCCGTACTTATATAGCGCTTTTATCCAAAGCGCTTTACAGTAGACATCACATTCACCCATTCACATTCACGCACTGATGGCGGAAGCTACCATGCAAGGCGCTCATCACGACCCATCAGGGGCAATTAGGGGTTAGGTGTCTTGCCCAAGGACACCTCGACATGAACTCGACTTGGCCGAGGATCAAACCCGCAACCCTTGGGTTACAAGAAGACCGCTCTACCTTGCCAAGCCATGCCGCTCCATGTCCTAAAGCATTTGTAATTTGTTGGAAGTAATGAGAAACTGCTACTACGATGTGCACAAATGACTTAATGTTGTGGAGGTTGAACTAACTTGTGGAAATGTAAATGGTGATGTGAGAAATGCACTAAAGCAACTGAGAAAAACGGTAATGTCATCAACATGCAACAATTAAATGTCCATTACATTCTGCCAGCCAGTCGTTGATGCCAGCAGACTTCATGCAGCTTCCCGCTCAGTCAATCTGATGATTGAAGTCTGCCTTGGCAAATTTACTTGCTTTACATTCTTTGTGTAATGATGAAACTGCTTAGGAAAGCACAGTGAAAGCCAGCATGGCTTAACAAGCCACAATTTATATTGCTTATCAATAGTTATTACCATAGCTCTAATAATTTGCTTTATTGGTTCCATTCACCACCTGTAGTGGCTGCTAGCTTGCTGCTTATTTGATAAAAAAAAAAAAAAAAAAGGTAACAAAGGAGCTGTTTTTCTGCTCAATAGAGTTAACTACAATATTCTTAAGTCTGTGAATGGAATAAATATAAAACTACAATCATTTCCTCACTCAGATGTTGGCTGATAAAACAGCATGAAGCAATGTTGCAGTCTAAAATGAGAAAGAAAAGAAAATGTAACACTGAAGAAGATCTTCTCTCCTATTTAGCCTTTTTATCCACATAAAAGAAAATAAAAGGGAAGACATTACTGACATGAATGGGATTTCCAGTATGGAGACATAAACAAGGCAGGTAATCGGATTTCCTGTTGGCTTCCTCAAACTTAAAGGGGTCTTGCTGCAGGGTGTAGAGCCTCACTCCCCATCAAGCCACTCTAACTCACATCCTCAGCATGCTAATACTCCAGTGTGAATCACTCCCATAATTTGTCCAGACTCAGACACACCAAGAGACATTAGAAGAGAAATGTTTGCAGAACTGCACAATGTGAGAAGGTAAATCCCTGCAGACATTTTTATCTCAGTTGTTTCGAAACTTACAGCTATCTGAATTAAAGCCTCTTAGGTAACTATGAAAACAAAATTAAAACCTTTTAAATTATTAACTTTGCCCTTTTGATTATTAATATTTAAGGTGATTGCAGGTACAAGCACATAAATGTCACTTCAGGTCTGAAGAGAAGATACTTGCAGATATTGTGTGTGGTTATAATAAATTAAAAGAGTGATTTCTCTCCAATAGTTATGTTATTATACCTTTCACAAAATATTTCTGAACAGAGAAATTACATTGCCCATCTGTCAAAGTGTTGTGTACAGTTAAAAGACGATAAATAATGTGACTTTTTATTGGTCACTTTCATTACCAGTAGTAAGGTCATTAATTTTACAGTAGGAGCAATCATTTGAATGAGGTTTAGCCTCTCAGGGGTTAAAACTGCATCTTTAAATAATTTAGCTGTTAAAACATCATCAATTTTATCAGCTGATGATCAGCTTGTTGGAATATAAAATGTATTCAGAGAGATGGCTTTGGGGCAATTATTAAATGTAAAATTTCTGCAACTTTAACCTTAGCCTACCACTCCCCCTAATGAATGAATATGGACATAATACCTAAGTAGCTGTTCAGGAAAAACAGCTAATTTTATGTGTTCCACATTTTATTAAAACGGAAGAAACTAGGTAATAATGTCCAATAAGGACAATTGTTCCAAACAATACCTGAAAAACAGTGTTTCAAAGTGTTTTACACCCTAAGTGGTTTAGACAACGCAAAAAAACGTCAGTTTGTGAAAGGCTTGGACAGGAGAACCATCTAGTGCTCTCCCATTACCTCTGTTTACAGCCATTGTTGCCTGGAAGGAGTTTTTATTTTTTTGCGTTTTCATTTTGCTAGTGGAGCTAGCCACTAAACTAGTGGAAAGTGGTTTGCTTGTTGTTTTAATTATTATTCGTTAAAATAGCTGCTTTTATTATGTGCTGCCTTTGCTTGGAAAACTGCTTTATAAATAAAAGTTTTTTTTATTTTAAAGTAAAAGAGGAGGAGGAATGGCTTTGATAGCACCACTGAATGTAAGATCTGCTCATTACTTTTAAGTCCTGGTCATATTTTCAGAAAAAATTCCTAAAAAGACGTAATAAGGTTTGTGCATGTGTTTGTGCTGTTAGGGGCATCTATGGACCTCGACAGTGTATTCCCAGAGTAAAGAGCTACTCTGCATAGAATAAAGTACAGTAAAAATGTAAATTACAAAAAAACAAAGGTGAAATCTGAAATTTCTATCCATGCCTATTTGACACCATACTAACAATAATTTTGTTAAACAGCTGTCATTGATCACCTTCAGCAGCAAAATCATTTCTAAACTTTCATGTTTGCACTTTTGGCTTTGTTTTGTGAACATTCAGGTATAAATTTTAAGCAACAATTAAAATTAACCACTTTTGTTCTTGTTTATGATTGTTTTTATACTACGTGACAATGTCTGTAATTTTTTCAGCCTTTATAGGGACTGATTGAGCTCATACGGTTAAAGTAATTCAGGCTACATTCAGTGATATGCTTAGTTTATGGGGTAATGTGTGGTGTAATTCATGAGTTATTATATTGATTATAAACGTTTTAAATATTAAAACTCACTCCTTCACAAATTTTTTACCTTGCGCTAACAGAAATGAACACATGAGCAGAAGAAATGATCTGACAGGATGATCATCAGGTGTTTGTCCCCCTGCTGTACGGTCACCTACAGCAGGTCCATTGCAAGAAGCTCGTAAAAATGTCTCCATCAACAAGCTTATAGATTAACAGAAAAACTAAAAGCAAATAAAGTAACAGTGCAAATAACAAATAGAGTAAAAAGTACTTAAAAGAAAAATGTTTAGTTAGAATAAAAAATCCATTTTATGCCTTGCACATTATATCCAATCACAAATTACTTTGCACAAGTAATCTGTGCTGCCAATTTTACTCTTGATTAGCTATTGAAAATGATACTGAAGTTTACGGCACCTTGTTTACACCAAACTGATCCACAGTGAAATGCTCTTTCACGATGAGGAGCCTCTCAGCACGTCCTCCATTTAGCATCAGAAAACCCATTTTCATTCAAACTAGTAATAGATTATTTTATGAAACTTCAAGTAGAATTTTTCTTTAGCAGTAATGACAAATAATAGATAAAAATGTTTTTATGGATCACATTGTTAATATTTACATATAGAAAAGAACAAAAGACATTATATACAATCACATCATTTGAATATTTCATATAAATTTAATAAACCTAATAAAAATATTATATTGTATATGAAAAAAATATATACTATTCAGGAATACCACACAATTGTACTAAGATCTAAAATTATTTTCATGACATTTCCCATCATTCCTTTAGCCAACAGCAGATCGCTCCTCTCAATTTCCTACAGACTTGAGACACTCGTGCAGACAAGCTTTAAGGTGCTGTGTAAATTCATGCCCATAGGCTATCAAACATTTGTAAACTACTGGGTCCTTTGTCTGTGATTATACAATGGTGACGTGTCTGTGTCTCCTTAAGCCCGATTCATCCACAGAGTTGGAGGCATTTCCTGCCCGGTTACTGTTCACAATATCAGGCATCTGAAAAAGAAAAAAAAAAGAGAGAGAAAAGAAAAGAATTAAAAGAAATAACATTAAATGTATATTTGATTATAGTGTTATTTCACTATTATAAGCATTAGCAACAATGCTAGCAGTGAAGTATGGATTTCCAAAAGTGTATTTAGTACTAGATAATTTTTACAAGATTTGTTTATAAAAAAATTAAAGGAAATAAATAAATATAAGTACTATTTTTGTACTACTACAGAAAGCTACAATGCTATGCTAGCACAGGAAAGCTAGCAATGCTCCAAAAAGGTCATGAGTTCAGACCAAATGTGAACTGAACTTTATGGATGTCACATGGGGAGCCATGTGGTGACATCAAAAGAAAATATATTTTATGTTGTGTCCACCTCCAATATGTAGAAACAAGATGTTATCTAGCCAAGCGTTACCAAGATTACTAGCATGTTTGTCACGTGTTAATAACGTCTATTGTTTGCACATTGTTTTTGTTTCAAACTGTGCATCTTAAGCACATGAATTAAGTGTCTCATACTAATTATGACACTATTAAAAATAAATACAGTTTAATCAAAATTAACGGACATTTGCCATAAAGGAGTTTTCCCATTATCTTATGACCACGGTTTTATTACCTCCCATTAATAACTAACAAGTGGGCACAACTTAACTATTTTACTCCATTAATTTTGTAACATATGTCTATGAATTAGTAACAAGTTAAATTAGTTAAATCTCCTGTATTATTAATCCATGGTAAAGCATTACTAAGTCGTAGCTACAGATTAATATATTTTGTCTATGTTACTAGAGCTGTGATTGTATGTAAGGTCAATGTACAGCTAAGGATAAATACAATTTCAGGAAGCTTAGTGCAGCACTGCACAGTCTTCTGTGGCCTAAAAGAGGTCATGCCATTATGACTCCACTTCCCTACAAACATATTGGAAATATGGAAATGTAGCTTTGATATCTCCAAATCTTGCACCAAATTTGCATGATCATGAGGAAGTAGGGTTGTTGAGTGTGGCTGACTACCATCCCAAACCTACCTCCAGGGTGTTGGAAACAAAGCCACTGTCAGTGAGTTCACTGGGAGTTACACCTGTGGAAACAAAGACAAGAGCAAGGCTAGATTGTGCTATAGATACAGATATATACCACATTCCAAATCTCTAGTTGATTTTGACTTTAAAAATACTGCTTGCTCCTGCACTATCACAGATCCCAGGGACGCCATCTACAAGTGTGCATACAGGTGCAACACATTAGATAAATTTCATGTTGCATATCTAATCCATTTTTCTAAATCAAGGTATTTTTCTAATATATTTGCCTCCCTATTTTACCTGAAATGTTAGGATTTTGGACAATATCACAAGCAGATAATAGCTGTATGCAATATATTATAAATGCAATAAGGAATATGTTTTAACATGTCTGTTTTAATGCTTAGTCGTACTTGTTTGACCTTCCGGCACATATGATGGATTCACTTGTCCTTGTTTTTGTCCACTTGTTTTGGCAGCACGTAACTGGCTCTGTGTCCTCACTCTCCTGTTAAACAAGCAATCATTTCACTGCACACAAACATTTAGCTATGAACATGTACAGTAAAAAGCACAGGGGGTTTCTTACCTCACTTCATTTTGGTAGTTTGCTTCTAAAGAGGATTGTATAATCACATATTAGTTATTAGTTTGTTTAGTTAAGAAATAACACAATCCAATTTATTTGCCTTTTCTCATTTATAAGACAGCCTGTTGTCCATTTATTTATATTTCACACAGGCTTTTGTAAATTAAGTTTTGACTGCTGAAATGAAAACCTTACGTTTTTCTTTCCTGCGTTTATAGCAGAAGAGGATGCCAAGAATCAGTAAAACCAGCAGAGCAAGTCCTCCAATTGACAAAACTATGGCTATAAGCACTGTCCAGTCGGTAGGTTTGGGAACTGTTAAAGGAAAAACATATCATTAGTTTCAACATCAAGAATCATTAATACAACCAACCAATAAGATGAATCATTTGAAAAGTCATGAAATACATTAAGCAAATTGAGGAATATTAAAGATACTAAAAGAACAAAAAATTACATTGCCTTTTTAATGATTCAGTTATTAATGTATTTTGTTTATGAGACAACTTTGTAGGCATGGATCATTATACCATTATTACAGCCTGAAATAGGAAAGGATATACTAAAGAAAAAACAGACATGTCCTGTGTTTTATAAAAAGTATACATTTGTTTTGTCACGTAAAATAGTGACTCGACCAATCACACCCACACGCATGACAGTGACATGCTTACTTTTTCCAATTAAAAGCTAATTAGAAGCTAACCAGAATGATTCTGCACATGCTCAGTAAGATTCACCTGCCATATAACTCCTTTGAAGTAAAAAAATAAATAAAATAAAAATCTGTCGTATTTAGTTTTTCCCTTTTCATGTCTAAATTCTAGATGATTGTGTGTTTAAACACACATGAAAATTATATTAAGTTTATTGGTTAGAAGATAACATAAAAACTTTTCTTACATAGTTAAAGTATTTTATTATCATTACAAAGCCTTTAATCTTCATAAGCTTAGTTTTTTATGTTTATCACAGCAGCCATTTTGACATTCAAAGTCGGGTTAATGCAGGTACAAGTCACTGGGTTTGTTTTTCTTTTTCAGTTACTATGTAAAATTAATACATTCTGTGAAGATTGTCCATGAGCCAAGTGGCCCAGTGTGAGTACGTAAGACCAACTATATATATTTTCACAGTCATCCCCATTCTTACCTCTTATTGCTGTAATGTAACTGCATTGAGATGTTTTTCATTTTCTGTACAGGCTCAATATAATTCATTTTCTAGTTGCTTTATTTGCTCCTCTTATGAAAGATGGCTATTGTAGTAGTTTGATAATTCAAAAGGAATATCTTTCTTTCTTTTTTACTGTAGGATCCTCATTAGCAGCAGCAAAAACCTGCAGCTTTCTGGGGTCTGTCATAATAAATATGTTTCAATAAACAAATAAATATATAAAAACACACAGTCTTCCCAAACACCAATTAGGGTTTCCTTTTTCCATTTTAAAATAGCCTCTCTCTTTTTAAATTAAGATAAAATAAATGAATGAAAAATTAAAAACACCAGAAATCATTACAAGCAACCAAAACATAAGCTGCATCTGTTTAAGAAGAAAATTCCGTTTCCATCGTCCCTTTATTCTTCATCGTAACCTTTCAATCAACAAATCTTAGACTCGTATACAGTCAAAGTCTTATAATTTCCCCCGGTCCTTCAAATCTGGGACGTCAGTCTCGTTCTAGTGTCTCAGAATAATCCTGCAGCTGTGATCAGCCCAACCACAGTAACATAGCCAAAAATCAACCAATTCATTTAGTTTCCAAACTAAATTATTTTAACAACTTTAACCCAAATTTCTGCTAAATCAGATTTTTTATGGAAAGTCTTGTTGGAACCTGCTCAAATCTCTAACACAGATGTAATTTTTTTTATGATGATTTGGGAATCATACCCAAATTCTGAAAATAATCTTATATAATCTTAACTTTTCTCATGTTTCATTAGTCTCAGTATTCAGCTCTCTTCTCACTAAAATTTACATTAGGATTCACTTAAACCAGATTTAAATGGCTTTAAAATTTATATTCTTTCTTCTTCTTCTTTTTTACATACAGTGTCTCAGCTCTGCACCAAGACTGTTCCAGTTAAAACTCAATACATTCCTCTTTCCCTCACAGGTTGTGTGTGGAAATAGGATTCCTGACTTCCTCTTATAAGCATGTGATCCATGCTCACACCTTAGCTGTAACCCTACACGCTGGCTCATTGCTGTTAATCTAAGTGCCATACACCATATGTGGAATGTGTATTTTATTGAGTTAAACCTTATTCTATTAGATTACTGCTCATTTACTCGGGTTATGGTGTACATATCTGGTATAAAGGTCTATTTGTGGCTTTGCAGTTTTTCTGAAGGCATACACTAATGAACGCAAATTAATGCATTACTGAGGTATTAAAGAAATCAATTGTCACTGATCTGGTAGAGCAGTAATGTGTCAAATGTTTACATTTAGCCTTCAACTTTAAAGGTAACCTACATCCTTAGCATTGCACTCCTAAAACACTGGAAAGGAAAAAAAAATTAATTTTCTTTTTCTTCTTCTTCATGAGAGAAAGAGGGCAAAGTACTCGGAGCTAGTGGAGGAGTGCCGGAACAATGGTTGGCGGGCACGATGCCAACC
>JBAMHW010000017.1:1162859-1177277 GCA_037177495.1 Rhadinocentrus ornatus
ATATACATACATACATACATTCGTCCATATATTACATTCTGTCAGCCATTTCCTTCTTTCTTAAGCTTTCAGAGATCAGTTTTTCTGACCTAACTGACAATCAAATGGTCAATGACTGGAAAAGTCTTAAATAAATTAATAACACACAAAAGAAGACAAAGTTATATTTCCCAATATTAACTAAAGCATATAAAATTAATTAATTAATTTAGGATAAGAGTCAAGACAGAGAAAAAAGAAAATAGAAAAGTTCATGTTAGCTACACTTGTAGCCCTCCTGGTCTGTGGAGGCATAAAAACCATAAAGATAATGTTGCTAACTTAAAGAAGGAGAAGAAAATTATTTCACTAAGCTTAAATGTGAGAAATGACTTCAACATAAAGTCTTGTTTCCATTGAAGTCCTGTTGTAATCGTGTTCATATAGTGGAGTAAGTGGTTGGTGGAGAGGTTGCACAAGAGCACACACTCAAGGAACTGTACCAACACGCATCCTGTCGCCATTTTCCCAACTGAATGACTTGTCCAAGCTCCGGAGCACACACCCCTGTCTTAGTTGTCTACCCGCACACGACACATATCTTTTTAAAGATTGTTTTTGAAAAAAACTGACATTAATGCTGCATATCCGTTTAATAAACATGTATAAACACGTTTGATAAAAATCCAGAGAAACCGCCTGAGACAAAAGGTGAAAGAAGCATTTCTCGAAGAAGTGGAATGAAGCTTTAATAATTTTGCCTTGTTATAGCAGATGGCAGCACACAGAGACAAATAGCTCGCAATGTTTGTTGACTGGCATGTGACATATCCACACAGGTAAAAGCACAGATTTGAAAATGTGTTGTTGCTCTGCGAATTGTCCAATCAAAAGGTAGAAGAGGCGGGGCGTAGCGCCGTCAATCACGCAGGAAGTATAAGCGTTTGTATAGGGAGGGAGGGGGAGAATCCAATCCGGTTTGAGCTAGTTTTTCTTCCAATGGAACATTAACGTCTCGCTGCGCTGTATTAGACTGTATTCGCACAGTTTTATCTAGAATATACAACTGTATTTCTTCCTGTATTCAGTATCGCTCGGCTCGTTTTCCTTTTTTTAATTTAACTAAACACCCCTCACAAACCAACCATGCCTAAAAGGAGCAAAGTGAGTAGACATGTCTTTCCTGCATTCAGTAATACGGCTTTTATAACACACAACTTCAATTGTAAATAGAGCTCGTTACAGTCGTTACAGAGCTGCGTACAGAGTTGTTAAAATGTTTATACAAAGGTCCGATTTGTGCACGAAGTGAATGTCAACAAAGCTGTTCCTCGAAGCCTAAATTTCAGTTTGTATGGCAGATTATTGGTGTTCCTCCTCCGTGCAGTGATTATCTTTGTGCGAAGTGGTTTTTCACTGTACCACGGGATTTCGCTTTTTAATGACCACAGAAGTGATATGCACAACTGCAGTTGTGCTGTAATACGTTTGCTTGTAGCTTTTGGACAAAGCGCGCTCGGTATTGGTGTTGCTAGATAGCTTTTTCCTCAGAGAAAGTTGGCGGCATATCGATTGTTTTCTGTGGGGGTCGTCACGCTGGATACTGAAGTTTCTCTCAGCGAAAACGTCTCCCAAAATAAAAAAAAATTAAATGGTCTCTATCGAAGAGGATTGGATTCATTATTGTGGTTGTATTTTTCTATGAACCAAATTATATTTTATACCATTTTTATTCGACTAGCAAACACAAATTGATTTAATTAACTGTTAAAAATTGAAAGATATGATTAAAAATGTAGCTTCCGGTTGGTGAATCTGTTCGTGCTTGGCTGCCCTCATTTCAAAGGTTAAAATGCATTTCTTGTAAGGTTTTCGTCGTGTTAGCTCGTTGGGGCTGTATGTAGAGTCGGTTCAGGCCAGTTATAGGTTATGCAATGGCGAACCTCCGTCAGCACAACGCTGCTCCTGTTGCTGGGGGTTCTGGTATATTCTGCTATCACACCGACAGAGAGCATCTCGGAGTGGCTGTTTTTCAAATTCATGGCGGGAAAAGCGTTTATGTCGTTCTGTTTTGTTTTTTTTCCTGGACATTGGCAGTCCCATTTATTACCAATGAATGGATGTGTGAGGAGGCGGAGTCAACTCCCTCCCCGCTGGAGTTATACTGTAGGCAGCAGGAGCTGATAGAGCACCACCATGTGACGCCGTTTTGAAATACGTTGTGCTTTCTTTATTATCATTACCCCATCGCAATAATTTTGCATTAAACCTCGTGAAATGTTTTATTATTGTTATTATTTATTATTACGCTAGAAAATGTAGGTCATCAAGAAGCAATTCTAGTGTGCTGCATACAAGTACTTGTCTGTTCAAGCATTTAATGTTTAAAAGTACCTAGATTTTTATTTCCTGTCTCTTAACAATAGTTTAAGTTTTTTGGCACATAATTGGGTTCATCTTAAATCACAGTTCAAGCCAAATGTGCAGCCATATAGGCCAATATACTGTCTGGAAACGCCCACTTTAAGTTACATGATTAATACTCAAAACCCCCGCTTTCACCATGAACTAAAACGCAGCAGTTTCCTTAATGTAAACATTTTCCTTCCACCTTTTTCTCTTTTTTCTGTCCCACAGGCAGCTGCTGGAGGTGACTCAGCGGTAAGGATCAGCCATAACTACCTATTTATATTTTCAATATTTGTGTTTAAAAGTACTAAAACAGTTAGGCTGCTTACCCACTAGGTGTCAGTAGCAACCCTTTTGTCCTCCCATTAGCTCATATTAAGTGATAATAGTATTCACCCTGTCTGTTCACTCTCTGCAGCCCAAGAGGAGATCTCTCAGGTTGAAAGATGTAAGTAGAGTTAAGCCAAACTTGTCAGAAGCAAACTGATAACTGTTATAAAACAGTTTTAAAGCTGATATTAATCATTCTTTTTTCTCACAGAGACCTGCACCTGCAAAAGCAGAGCCTAAACCCAAGCCAAAGGTAGGAATTTCTTACAATTGCATATGATTGACTTCAGTTATCTGAACTTTTGCTAATGTGACTTGCTTCTTGTGGCAGAAGGCACCTGCTAAGCCTAAGAAAGCTAAGGAGGTGGAGAAGGCCAAGCCTGAGGAGAAAGCACCAGAGGCCCCTGCTGAGAACGGCGAAGCCAAAGCTGAGGATGAAGTAAGAGTCTTGACATCATGCATAAATTTTCAAATGAAACATTTACTTAATCTTTGCATTTTGGGTTACAGGCACCCGCCACAGACGGAGCTGATGAAAAAGACGAGGCAGCAGAATAACATCACTCCAGCCCTGTCTTTTACCAGTGCTCCCTGTACCTCTTTTCTTGTACAATTCAGGGGAATATTTTTATCAACTATTTTCTAAATACAGGTTTTTTAGTAGTTTGATTGTAGAGAACACTTTTTTTTAATGAAAGAAAAACAAAGTCAATTTGGACATGGGAAAATTCATCAGAACAATTTTGCATCACCGTAAAATCTTCGACCGTTGTTGTCACTGTCTGTGGATTTCATTTATGTTTTAAATGTGAAGGAAGGGGGGTGGGGGTGGGATGGGATGGGTTAGCGCATTAAATATGGGAGCAGGGGCAACAACCGGAAGAGCTAACCTGTGTGGAATACATTCCATATGCTTTTATAAGGGACTGTGTGTGTGTGTGTGTGTGGTTGTGAGTGTGTGTAGTCTGTTTAGGGATGGGGGGAGATCAGCATCACGTTGCAACTCATTGTTTTCTTGTTAATATTGAAGAACAGTGTTTTAGAATGTCTGTAAGCTTTTTTTTCCTATTTGTTAACTCTTGTACTCATGCAGTTTTCTTAACAAATCTGATCAATAAATCTAAAATTCCTAGTACTGGAGCTCACCAATTCAGAACTGTGCATTGCATGTCTTGGTTGTGTCTGTTGTGTGATAGCATCGCAATAAATTTGTATAGCTGCTGTGAAAAGAGTTTTCAATCTTCCTATTTGTTGTGTGTTATGGTACTTTTTAAGAATGGTCAAAACGATCTTAGCCAAGCTAAAGAGGTAATTAAAAATTAAAAGGCAATCTGCTGAGACTGTCTTCGTTAAGGCTGACAAACCAACAAAATTTTGCTAAATTGTCAGTCGCAAACAAGCTGTAGCAATTTTCATGTGGGTCCTAATATCCATATCAGCTGCAATTGTACCGTTTCTTTTCATTTGTTCATAGATGTATGTGTGATGATTGTTAAACCAATAAAATTCAGTTGGTTTGTTATGCTGTATTATTCTGCAGAGTTGGTTAAAGCTGCTGACACTAGACTAGAGATGGTTAACTAGAAAGTAGGACTCTGGCATTTCGTCTACAGAAGCATTTGAAAGCTGGATAAATATAAAATTGCATCAAATTTCATTTAAGAGTTATAGTTATGGTGTGTAGGATTAACCCAGGGATGAAAATTTAAAACCCTTGTTTAGTATTATGGATTGATCTAAAGTGACTAGAGCATATCTGTCAAACTCAATGCCCGCCGGCTACATCCGGCCCGTGAATTGATTATTTTTGGCCCGCATGATCATATCCAATCACGATCACAGCTGGCCCGCTGATAGAGCGCGCGCACCATTATAATACTACAATTCCCACAATGCACTGCGAGCGCATACCTCGCGCCTTCTTTAGTAGCCTGACTGAGCTGCTCACCTTTGTCAACAACCCCTCTCCCCAAAGCAATGCCTAAATGAAAAGTGGACTTTGAAAACAGAATATGTTTGTGAATATAAAGGACAAAGCTGCGTGTCTGTGTGGAGACAGTGAGGTTGTAATTAAAGAAAACAACATAAGAAGAAACTTTCAAGCGAAGCACCACGACCGATACAAGCATCGGAAGAGTTATTAACCCTTTAAGCGCCAGAGATTTTACATTTTTTATGACAAACTGCAAGTAAGAAAAAATGTTGAACAACAAATTAATCCAACAGATTTAAAAAAAAAAATTTAATGATTAATGTTTTATAGGCAATAACTAACAGGCTGTGTTGTTGTTTCAGGTGCCAAGGGCACTATGAAATGAACGTCTACTGGCCGCGGCGTACCTTGTAATTATGTGTCAAATCCAAATCAAATTATTAATGTGTCTCACCTTACGCCGCCTCAATATATTATAGGTTAAACTTTTTTGGAACTGCCTAATATGTCTAAAAATTACTATTTTGAAAAGTCAATTAGGATTAAAAATGTTTTACAAGACACGAAGGCACATATTTTACTGAAGAGGGGATTTTTTTTAGCAAAGTGATTTTAAAACTTTTCTCTTTTTTCTCGATATTTCATTTTACATAAGGCACATATTTTACGGTGCACAAACTGAGATTGCAATTCAGCAGTTTAATCTTAAAGCAAAAGTTGTAAAATTACAGTGTCATATAAAAACACATTACAAAGAAAATACACACTTATGCACACAATATATTGTTAAAATGTTTATCTAAAACGAAACCAGACATTTAAGCAAATCTCCAGAAAACCAAAGTCCAAATATGTGGCAGAGAAGTAGCCTACTTCTCCATGATACTGGTCAAACGTTACCCAGGTGGTGACGTTATCCATGCGTTGGAGGAAGGCGACGTAATTCGAAAATTAGTGTGTGCTATGCAGCACCTTTCTAAAAATGGAAAGTTATTTTAGCCAAAAACGTGCGTCAAAATGCGCCTTCTGAGCGCGTTCTCTACGCGTTCTATGTGCGCTCCTGCCGCGTTTTGAATGCATTCTGAACGTGCTTAGAACGCCTTAACCTAGAAAACGTGTTAATTTATGGTGAATCTTTGGTGAATCGCTCCCATTGGCTGAGGACTGAAGAATCATCATCAACTGATAAGATTCTTTTGATAGATCCATAATGTTTCAGGAATTCAACAATTTCCTAATCCTGGTCATGTCCGGTTAACCCACAAACTATTACAGCATTTGGGATTTTGATGTTGTGCTTCTGGACTATGGCCATTTCCATCTTATTATTCCTGATGTCCTTAAATATTGCAAACAAATCCTCAACCTCCTAGCTGGCTCGCCAAAAGTTAATTGTAGCACGTGTTCCCCAGTACTATATGTAATGGCTAAGTGCAGTAATATGGTAAGCGCATACAATGGGAACTAACTTTATTCTGGGCCTCAATCAGAAGATGCTCGACTCGTCTAGGGAGGTAGAGGTAGTTGCAAAAATGAAGTATACACACATGAGACAGGGAATGTTGCAAACAGGTACCTTGTATTAATATATACATGTACAGGAAAAGAAAATTTAAGCAAAATAAATTAAAGTGACACTTGTTACAGTGTAGTGTACAGTAAAATTACTGTTCTATAAAAAAGAAAATTAATGTAAACAAATTGTACACAATATTTCCTGCTAACTAGTGAACTGCGTTTTTTTGTTTTTTTTCTTGGTGCACACGTATCTGAACCTGCTATAGCTTTCAATTTCCAAGGCTGGACAAACTTAACATTGTTTGTACATTACCTTTCAAGCCTTAACAATCTTAATAGTTCAATCAATAACAAAAATCATAAGCAGGATCACCATATAAGGTCAATTGAGGACAGATAATTTCAGTCCTTCCACAGGCAGTGTGATTGACAATGCAATGCAAGACAATGTCTTTCTGGGTCAGGCAGTCAGTTAAATAAAATTTGTTAAGTCAAAGTCTGAGAAGTGGGCTCTGTGACAGTGGGACGGAGTTTGATATACGGAGGTGCTGGCTGCTTCAGTTTGTGGTGTTTTTATCCTACCACTGTGGCAATGAAGAACGTGAGTAGCTGATTCAGCTATTAGACCTTGCATCAGAAAGTCCCCATCCGGGGTGGCTCGCCATCAATGTTTATAATTCCAACCAAAAAATGAACAAAATACATTAATTCAACACATTTTGAACAATACAGAATGATCTTAATGATTATTTTTCTTAATCACTTTACTGCACAATTACATGAAATCAATTTCCTTTTGCTCAAGAAATGAACAAATGAAACACAATACTTTGGCAATTAACATTTTTACACACAATAATACTCTGTTTTAACAAGTAAGGCACACTTCAGTGAGCAACTTCACAGCAAAAACCAGATATCTCTGCTGATCACCATTTGTTTCACTGACGCTAATTTAGTTAGCTTTAGGGCTAATTATTTGAGCTCAGCACCTTAATCTAGCACTTACTAACAGCATTTTAAAGATTTTCACATAGCACTCACCAATTCGGGAGTTCAAACCTGATCAACAGCGTTTAGGGAACAGGAAGGTTACACCTGAATCCGCTCAGCTCAGCAGCACGGCCTACTTACACAGCAGAAATCTGTGGTCAACGTGTCGTTTTCGCAGCAGATCATGCTCACAGAGCTCAAACAAGTGCTGCTACCTGTTTTACACCAGTTTACATATAAATATACATTTACCTGACTTCTTACAGTGTGTTGACAGCCAGTTGTAGAGGTAGTAAGTATTTGGAGGTAGGAACCATTGTGGGGGGCTAATGTTCCGAGGGGGAGGACTCTAAAGTAAAGGATAGAGTTGACTGCATGGTGTCGTGTCGTCTATCACTTAACTGAGCTGTAAGAAAGATATAGCCTCCATATATTGGCCGACTTAACTTGGCGTCAGAAGTGAACGGAGTCTCGGGCAGGTGAAACTGTGTTACCACGGCTGCACGTCGACGCACTGGGTTTGTGTGATTTTTTTTTCTCTCTCGAGAAGACGGCGAGTTAGCTGCTGGTTGCTAACAGGAGGTGCAGCACGAGCCACTTCCAAGTCACTCCGCCGGAAAAGTTTTCATTTAGAGCGGACGACTTGGCCAAGTTGATTAAACGGTTCGACAGATATTGTATAGCATCGGGCCCTGGACACCCAAACTGACGAAAGTCAAGTGAACGCCTTAATTTACTGCATGGGGGAGGAAGCAGAGAACATATTGATTTCCCTTCATCTGAGCCCCAAGGAAGTGAGTGAGTGCGACACCTTAAAAAGGAACCTGGATAACCACTTTGTGGCCCGCCGAAATGTAATTTTTGAGAGAGCTAAGTTTTATTAGAGACAACAAGAACCAGGCAAATCTGCTGACAGTTTTCATACGGCACTACATTGTTTGGCGGAGTACTGTGGTTTTGGCACCCTGCACGACGAGATGGTGAGGGACAGACTGGTTGTGGGCCTTAGAGACAAATGCTTATCGGAACAGTTACAAATGGATCCTGAGTTAACGTTAGAGAAGGTCATTAACAGAGCTCAACAAAGCGAGCAAGTTAAGAAGCAGCAGGAAATGCTCAAAACTCACTTTAAGTCAGAAGCAGTGAATGCACAGATTGACAGAGTATCCGGTCAGCAGCAAAGTGGGGCACATGTAAAACAAAACAAGGGTTGTCTTTAAGAAAACAAAACAGAGCAAACACACTTGATGCGAAAGATGTAGAAACACCAGGGGACATCCACAGCAACAGTGTCCAGCAGAAGATGCAACCACTGAAAAAAATAGTACATTATGCTAGAGTTTGCAGAGGAAAAAAAATAAAATAAAAGAGGCCAATGTAGCTATTGTGACTGCAGGGTATGATGACAATATCGCATTTTTAGGCTCCCTGTCGGAAGAGACAGTAGGCAGCCAATGGATAACAGATATAAGGTTGGACAATTACAATACAACATTCAAAATCGACACAGGCGCAGACGTTACTGCAATCTCAACAAAACTGTGTGGTAAAAGCCAGCACAACCAATTGATGTGCAAAGCCTTTTTCTATGTCAACACCACGGTGCATCTCTCTCCCGCTTCTACCAAAAGTCATAGAGGAGCTAGATCGCATGGAGCAACAGGGGGTTATCTCAAAAGTGGAGGAACCCACAGAATGGTGCGCTCCCATGGTGGTAATGCCCAACGCACGGGCAGAGTGAAAATATGCACAGATCTCACTGAAATTAACAAATCTGTCATGAGGGACAAACATCCCTTACCATCAGTCGAACATACATTAGAACAGTTAGCAGGTGCCAAAATATTTTACGCGCTTGACGCTAATGCTGGATTTTGGCAGATTCCTCTGTCAAAGGATTCTTCACTGCTAACCACATTCATAACACCATTTGGACGTTATTGCTACAATCAACTGTGTTTTGGGATCTCATCGGCACCTAAACACTTCCATAAATGTATGTCACACATCTTAGAAGGCTTGGAAGGTGTTTTATGTCAGATTGATGATGTGCTCATTTGGGGAGCAACACAGACAGGACACGATGAGAGAATAAGAAAAGCTCTGTTAGGACTACAGGAAGCACGAGTCACGCTCAAGGACAAGTGCGAGTTTTCATAGAGCAGGATTAAGTTTCTGGGCCAGGTGATCGAGGCGTCAGGGGTCAGTGCCGACCCTGATAAAATCAGTGCAGTAAAAGCCATGCCAGAGCCCAGTAACATTAGTGAAGTGAGACATTTCCTGGGAATGACAAATCATCTAGGGAAGTTCTTGCCTCATCTGGCAGAAAAAACGCTCCTCAGAGATTTTCTGAGGAAGTCAAACAAGTGGGTCTGGGGTCCACAACAACAACAGGCATCTGACAGTATCAAGGAGGACCTGACAACACCACCAGGTCTTGTACTGTATGATCCAAATGCAGTAACTCTCTCGACTCCTCGTCTTTTGGAATGGGCGAAGTGTTGCTACAGCGACAGGGCGGATCAGATTGGACACCGGTGGCATATGCTTGAAGAGCACTGAGCGACACAGAAAAGTGATATGCCCAAATTGAAAAAGAAGCCCTGGCTACAACATGGGCCTGTGAGAGGTTCATGGAGTTTCTGGTTGGGAAAAGCTTCCAGATCGAGACCGATCACAAACCTCTGGTACCTCTGCTGGGCTCAAAAGGTCTGGATGAACTTCCACCGCGCATACAACGTCTCCGCATGCGACTCATGAGGTTCTCCTACACAATATCACACGTGGCAGGGAAAGGCATCACCACTGTGGATGTTCTCTCCAGGGCCCCTGTCGGTACTCAGGTGGAGGGGCTCCCGGAAGAAGAAAGACAACTTTATGTGGACTTGGTTGTAGCATCCTTGCCAGCCACTAACAAAAGACTTGAAGAGATACAGAGACATCAGGACAGAGACGCCACAATCCGTCAGCTAAGGATGTTCTGTACTGAGGGCTGGCCAAACAAATTCTCCATTGAAAGTGCATATTTAGCATTTGCTGGTGAGCTCACACTTCAAAAGGAACTGTTCCTGTACGGCTGCAGAATAGTAATTCCACCATCACTCAGAATGGAGTTCCTAACAAATCTTTGCCAGGGTCGTCTAGGACTTATCAAATGCAGAGAAAGGGCTAAACAGCCTGTTTGGTGGCCAAATCTCAACAATGTGTTGTTTGCAGCTGTGACAGAACTAACTTCAAGGAAACCCCACAGAGTTTCCTCCACGCCTGTGGTCCACTGTTGGAGCTGACCTGTTCCAAACTGAAAAGGGGACAAATTTGGTCATTGTGGACTATTATTCCAGATAATGAAGTTGCAAAACTGACACACACAACATCCGAAGGGGTGTTCGAAAACTTTAAATCCATCTTTGCTCATCACGGCATCCCGGATGTTGACACTACGATAACGGACCACAGTTTGCGTCTGAACTTTTCCATGATTTCGCACATGAGTGGGGCTTCAATCATGTGATGTCCAGTCCTCCGTTCCCACAGAGTAACGGGGAAGCTGAAAGAGCAGTAAGGACAATTAAAGGTCTTCTGAAGAAAGGGGGTGATCCGTGCCTTGCCCTTATGGCTTATCGTGCAGCCCTGTTGGCAAATGGACACAGCCCCGCAGAGCTTCTCATGGGGAGAAAGCTCAGGACGCCACTTCCTGTCATTCCCACCCACCTTGACCCGAAATGGCCAGATTTGGAGGAGGTGAAAATGACTGAGCAAAAATACAGACAAAAACAGGTACAGAACTACAATATCAGACACAGGGTTCGAAACATGCCACAACTGCAACCAGGTGATCTTGTCTGGCTTAAGGACAAGCTCGAGAGGGGCACGGTAGTCTCACCAGCGGGGGACTCCACGGTCTTACATTATCGACGCACCTAGTGACACTCTGCAGAGGGACAGATATCATCTCTCAACGACGCCAAATTCACCGGACCAATCAATCGACACGCCAGAGCCCGTTTGGGACGATATCATCCCTGCTACAGAAAACACACCTGTCACTCCTTCAGCATAGAATGACTCTGAACAATGTGCATCAGTTCCAGAGAGGCCTCTTTCTGCTAGAGTCAGAGTACCACCAAGACACCTCAAAGACTTTGTTCCTAGTTGAGAACCTGAGAGAAAAATCCCCATACTCAGATAGGGATTTTGGGGCAGTCTACCCCGACCTCAGGGAAAACGGAAAAAAAAAGAAATATGGAATGTTTAAAGATGTGTTACTTGTTAGTCATTTCATTTACTGTCCGAAGGATAATTTGCTAACCGAGTAGAAATGTTATGGGGTTCTCATTCTTCAAGAGAAAGAATATAGCTGTTGCTTATTGATAGAAGCTATTAGGGTGTGAGAAAAGATATAATTTCGTATGGAATGGTATTTGCTAAAGTCATGTCATTATCTGTACCGCTTGTTCCTATTATGGGTCGCGGGGTGAGCTGGAGCCTATCCCAGCAGTGTTTTAGGTGAAAGGCAGGGTACACTCTGGACAGGTCACCAGTCCACCGCTTGAGAAAAAGGTGCTGGACAGGTCACCAGTCCATCGCAGGGCCAACATATATAGGGACAAACAACCATTCACACACACACTCATTCCTAGGGAGAATTTAGAGTCACCAATTAACCTGTCTCTATTAATTATATTATATTAATGCATGTCTTTGGACAGTGGGAGGAAGCCAAAGAACCTGGAGAGAATCTACGCATACACGGGGAAAACATGCAAACTCCACACAGAAAGGCCACCAGTCCCCCACATTCGAACCTTCCCTAGCCGAGGCTCGAACCAGTAACCTTCTTGCTGTGAGGCTGCGGTGCTAACCACCACACCACTGTGCAGCCCTTTGCTAAAGTGAAAAGATAATATCTATGTTCAAGTATTTCCTCAAGTAGAGTAAATCTAAAATAGAGGTAGTAAGATTTTGGTGGTAGGAACCTTTGTGGGGGGCTAATGTTCCGAGATGGACTCTAAAATAAAAAAGGACTGAATTGACTGCATGGCGCGTGTCTATCACTTAGCTGAGCTGTAAAAAAGATATAGTCTCCATATATTGGCCGACTTAACATCAGTAACAAAACACATATTCCTGAAGACTTAAATGTATAAGAGTAAAGATAGTATTCAGAGCATAGATAATTTTGAGGTGAAAGCTGGTCAAAGTCAGTCAACAAAAACTTCTATTATCTCCACCAAGACGTGATTTCCAACGTAATAGACGACTTAGATCCCAGATCCCGTCTCTTGTGTTCCTCAGGCTGAATCTGATTATTACTCGTCGTGGTACTGTAAGAGTCAACGTAGTTTGCCCTCCGTTCAGGTCCTGTGTCGTCTTATGCAGTGAGCCACATCAACAGCTGCCTCCACTTTATTTCTCTCTGGCACTGGGAATATTGCTTGGAAGATGGTTATTGCTTTAGATAAAACCTTAAATTCCACCTTCTGTTATATCTGTCAGCGTCGTTTACTTTTTCTTCTATTTCCAGCACCTTTTTCTCAAGGCTTTGACATTTGATCTTGAGGGTGGTTTTTTTTTTTTTTTTTTTAAACTGTTACTTTAAGAAAACAGTGGTCTATAGATTTTTTAAGACCTTCAATGCTCATTGTGTTCTTGTTCACCTTATCATTGAGGTCATTCATGTTGCTGTTAATTTCATCTGTCTTGGCGGTATGATGTTGTTCTGTACGTCAGTTAACGACAACACAGGTGCAGTATTCAGCTTATCTTTCTTTTTAGACATACCTTCTTTAACCGGTGTTTCGGGGCCAGAGTCACACTCACCATTGTTTTGGGAATTACAGGCATACGAGTGGGTAGTGTCTATATTCCTTTATTCCTTTGTAGCCTCAATTTCTATGTTCGTAGTTACAACTTCTTCAGTGGGAATCTGACAATCCATTTTAGCTAGTGCAGTGTAGCTTCAAACAAGGTCTTTAAATAACACTTCAAATGTCCAGGTCAATTTTTACAATATATTTATTTGCTCCGTGGACATAAGGCGTTTATTTTGTAATTCTAAAAGTAGTTACCAGTCTTTTGTGAGGTTTGCCAAAGTCTTTCCTTAGCTCAGTAAAATTCGACTGCTCACAGCAGTGCATCTTGCGTCCCCCCAACGAGCTTCACTCTTACTCTTCAGAAACCTACAGGCGACGTCACAGATGCTCCGTCCATGTCTTATATACAGTCTATGGTTCAGTCCCTGTGAAAATGAATGCGTATGTTTCAGCACCATGGACAGTTTCACTGCAGCTGCAGCTTCCACCTTTGCTCTACCACATGGCAATGAATAGTCACCATTTTTTCACTCAAAATAATCTTGTTACCACAGAGTTTACAAGTTCATCTATAATAATACAGGCCTTTGACCAAGCTGATGGAAAATGTGCTGCTGCATTAAAGTGACTTTAATGCAGCAGCACATTTTCCATCAGCTTGCCTGTGACTTACCGGCATGTAAAAAGTGGGAGGTGAAATTATTGCATTTTTTTATGATCCTCCCTATGATTCTGTTACATGGTTTTGAGCGCAGTTTATCACAACTCGACACATCTAAGTTCAATTAATATTCTACTGTTTCACCAAGGGGTGTCCAAAGTCAGGCCAAGAGGTTGTGGATGTTTCCTGCTGCAGCGCACCTGAAACAGATTAATGGGTCAACATGCTTGGACAGCACTTGACAATAAGGTGTTGAGCAGAGTAGTTTACTTTGAATGTGAAGGAGCAGGAAAAAATCTAAAAGCTGCAGGACTGTGGCCCTTGATCACTGCAGTTGGACACCACTGATTTAACCACTTAACCAGGAGTTTTAAAGCACTTTTTATACAAAACAAACTGTGACACAAAGTACATTAAAATGTTTAAAAAAACAAAAAAAAACAACAACAAATGAACATGAATTCTACCAGACATCAAACCAATGAGTCACACACAAACTTATACATGACATATACACACACACATACATATAAACACACACACATATACAGTGAGAAAAATAAGTTTTGAACACCCTGCTATTTTGCAAGTTCTCCCACTTAGAAATCTTCAAGGGGTCTGAAATTTTCATCGTAAGTGCATGTCCACTGTGAGAGGCATAATAAAAATAAAAATATTAGGATTTTGGCCCACTCCTCCACACAGATCTCCTCTAGATCAGTCAGCTTTCTGGGCTGTCGCTGAGAAACACGGAGTTTGAGCTCCCTCCAAAGATTTTCTAT
>JBAMHW010000017.1:1177377-1191142 GCA_037177495.1 Rhadinocentrus ornatus
ATCATACATTGTGATTTCAGGATTTATTTTTTGATTATGTCTCTCACAGTGGACATGCACCTACGATAAAAATTTCAGACCCCTCCATGTTTTTAAGTGGGAGAACTTGCAAAATAGCAGGGTGTTTAAATACTTATTTTCCTCACTGTACATAAAATTATGTTCTCTACTGTCCAAACCCTCAACAACTGCATTGAGTAAACTAAAACACTGGTAATTTAAATAAAAGATGTTAAATTGAAAACAATCTAATACAATAAATAACTAAAATAAAGTAACATGAAGTAGATAAACCCTAGTTGAACAAAAAAATCGCATAAAGAACATAAGTTTCATATTAAAACAAGTTAATACTGCAAAAATTCTGAATGTTAAAAAAGTAACTACTAAATGAATTGGTAAAACACAATTACAATAATAACAAAACCAGATTTAACATGAAGGGTCTGTAATTTCGTTGTAGGTACATGTTAACAGAGACAGAATCTAAAAGAAACATCCCATTGTATAACTTTTAAATATTTAATTTAAATGTTATTGCATTAAATAAATATTTGATCACCTACCAAGCAGCAATAATTCTGGCTCTCATAGACTTGCTAGTTCATCACTAAAGCTCTCCTATCCCCCACTCAATACCTGTATAAACTCCACCAGGGCGACGATGAGCAGGCCCGGCGGGCACCGGGCGCTGCGGCGCAGGCCGCATGGAGAGCAGGCGCCCTACAAATCCAAGGGCCAACCATCCCCCAGGGAACAAGGACATATTGTGTGTGTTGTGTGTGTAGTGTTAAATGTGCTTGTATCTAAGGTGTAAATAAAATCGGGGGGAGAGAGGTTATTGTTTTTCTTGTCCACACTGGCTATTAAGACAGCTTCCATCTGTCCTTTAAAGTTATAATCAATAGTAACTTGGACTTTACAGTCAAACTAGGAAAGAGTGAAGAAAACACTATAAAATGTTGAATTCCCTTGTAGTTAATTTGGGAAAGGTTTCCCAATTGAAAACATTTTTTTTTTTTCAAATTCTGCTCATGGGGTGAATTAAAAGTCTATGTTATTCTTGACCTCACAAAACATTAGATAAAGAACTTTCAGACCATTTCCTTTTCTCAGTAGAGGGAGCTGTACAACGTCTGACGAGTCCTTGCTGTTAATGGAAAAGCAAATAAGTTCTTTGTGATTTGAACATTGAAAGATTGAAATTTAGCTCCAGCTTTACACTTCTGTGGGACATCAAATGGGGGCTCCATATATTCATCCTGTCATATTTTTTTTGTCATTAACAAAACTGTCCATCTGTTTTCCTATTTTCCAGTTATAAGCATTACAAGCATGTAATAGTTTAACCTCATATAAACACAACTGTTATACTGTGATTCCTTATCTGCTCAAAACATATTAGTGCAGTAAAATGCTGCTATCTTGCCTATAAATGCAGTGAGTTATGGCAAACTGAAGAAAATAACTTCATTAATCTGATGCTTGGATGGTTTGTTACGCAAACCATCTGTGTGAAGAAGGGCACCCACTTTCAGAGATGCTTGGCCGGTGATTGGATGAAGCAGAGCCAAAGTCATGAGTGAACTTCCAACAGTAAGATGAACTAATGTGAACTACAAAAAGCTAGTCAAAGAAAAGGAGCTGTCTACACCGAACCCTGCTCTCAGACAGCTGCATGGATCTTGATACTTGCAAAAGCACCAGAAATTAATGGGTAGAGGTGTTCAGCTAGTGGGGGAAAAATCTAAAAGCTACAGGTACAAACAGACTGTTCATATGACGGCCATACAGAATGTGAAATAAGTAGGTTGGTCTACAGCACAAAATAGTTTCAAATAGTACCATTTGTGATTGTGCTGCCATCTTGGCCAGGACTCCTTGGAAGAACAAATCTTAAAACTTAATGAGACCTTTCTACTTTCATAAAGGACATTTAAATATGCAAAATAAACTGCTCACAAGTGGTAAAATGACACATTTCAGAGTTTAAAATCATATTCTCAGGTCTGCCTGTTAAAACCGTGCTACTGTTTGGCTAATGTGTGTCTTTTCCAGGCTTCAAATATGTCAGATGCTTATGTTCCCCTTTGTAAATTGTAAGATGCTTACATTTTTTATGAGGTGAAATTGTCAAATATTAGATGTTCACAATTGCTTGTCGGGTATAAAAAAGGGGCTGGACAAATGTTTCACATTACAGACTGTTAAAAGCAAGTGAAATAGCTCAAGTTTTAAACAAATTTCCGCTCCATAGCAATTTTACTTTGCTATCAATTCTGGTTAAGGTTTGGAAAAAAAAAAAAAAACTGGTTAACTTTACATAATAAAAACATGATCAGGGATATTTCTTCAGTATGCTTACAGGTTTGCATCACGCGGTCTGACAAGTGACTGTCAAAAATGCCACTATCTCACTATTTCTGGGCCTTTTTTGTGGCACGATATAAGCACAGATGTTGCTAACCCAGAACCAAACAAATACAACCAAGTAAACTGAACATTTATTGGATCCTTAACATTCTTTCAAGTCCATTATATAGCTCCAGTAAGTTTTGGACAGTCACAGTTGACAAAAACGGTTTGGGATGACAAATTAATCATTCAGCACTGTTGTACACAACTATGGTGACAGAGATATTATCGGCCGTCGTGTTGCAAATGTTCATTTGCTATTAAAAATGTGTCGATTCAGAAAAGTTTACGGTTTCACAATTGTGTACAAAAATAAAATGTACAAGTATTACATGTTAGTGACATAATTAACGATGTAGGTTTATACAAATACTTAAAGTATAAGCAAAATGCATGTAGTGTGCATCATGTAATATATACACAGACCATCTAGCAACATTCTTTAGATGCAATAATCCTAACTCGCCTCCACTGAAGGCAGAATCAGCAGCACAATTTACAATTTAATTCCTTTTAAGTCTTAAATGTTTGTGTTTCTCTTCTTTATAAAAAGTTTAACAAGTCCCTAGATTAGTAGTGTCTTAAAATAGTTGGAAAAATTAAAATACAATCTTGTGATTAGCCATCATGACGTGGTGCATCTTTGCAAATACCTGACTGGGAATATAAAGTGATGTAGTTACAGCCACGCTGAGTATCTACTTACTAATTAATTGGAGAAAATGACAAGGTTTGTGTGTGTTTAAGGGTTGTTTTGTTTATTAATGCAGCTCCAGTTTGTCCATTGTGCAGGATCCTTCTTCCAAGGCCATCATTAGTCCAGTTTCTCAGCGATCCGTCCCATTTTGGTGCGCATGTTACGCATGAAGAAGAACCAGACGGTGGCGATGCCCATTATCACCTCAGCTACCCAGAAGGCCGTGTCCCAGCTGTGCTGTTTGGCAATGGTGCTGAAGGGAAGCCCTGCCATAAAAGCTCCCACTGGAACAAACGGAAAGCTTCATCAGCTAAATGCAAATACAACAGTGACATCCTTGTTCTGATCTCCGAGCCTGCAGCTTACCATTAGCCATAAGCGCTACGACAGCATGAGAAGTTCCACAGAAGTTTGAAGGAGCACTTTCACTTGCTATCACCCCAAACAAGGCAATTGGTCCATATGAAGAAAATCCAAACACAACACCAAGGAAGAGGATCCAAATCTGTCACCGACAAGAAAACACGAAGCAATAGTTTTAATGAAGTGAACTTAGTCTCGTAACAGAAATGTGCATTACATAATTTACAAACGTGTGAAATGATTTGCAAGTAACTTTGGGTACTTGCAAATGTTTGTCTGAATCCATAAAAATTAATCTGGCAACCATTCTGTGCATTGTGCCATCTTGCAGCACGCCATTACTGCAGTGGCAAAGCCTAATTACTTTGTATCTGCTACCGCCAGCCGACATGGACAGCAGCCACGGTATCTAAACTGTGCTTCATCTTACAGAAAGTTCGTTTAACGGACAATCCACACTGGAATATAATACACTAATCTCGTTATACGTTATCAAAAGTTGGTAGAGGAATAGTTTCAAACTTTTTCAAAGGCCGTCAGTTTTCTACTTGTATATTTGACATAGTTTTATCTCAAGTCTGAAGGTTGCAGGATGCCTGTACGTGATTTATTCGTGTTACCGACTCAATGAATTCTCTGGTCACAACGTTGTCTTGACAAGAACAAATAACATTACATTTGACAATCTCCAGTTTTTTACTCTCAGTAATAATGCAGACCCTTGTCTCTTAGTCCATTTACATTAACTAGTGTAATAAACGTGTAATAAACGTCTCCCGTAACGCGACATCATACGATTCTCTTCCGCTGTGACATCCACTGCAGCAAGGGCTGAGGGTCTACTTCCAGTATTTGTCCGGATTCGTCTATAGGTGTTATAAGAACAAGAAAAAAGACTTAAAACAGCACACGCAGGCTGACACATGCTACACATGCGATAGTGCATGTAATCATTTGCATGCACAGGAAGCTTTTCTAACTGAAAAACAATCATATGTGACATTGAGGATAAAAATCTGTATGGAAAATCTGTGCAGTTTGTAATGTATGCATGTGTAGTTCCTTCACGTTTTAAATTTTTTTATTTAAATACTGCACAAGCGTTTACCCACAAGACTTTTTATTTTACCTCTTTCTCTGACACACCAATAAGGATAGACACAGGATGAAGGACGTCAACCCACAGAGGAGCCTCCTTAGGAGAAAAAGAAGCCTTTACAGTATTTCTGATATAAGCCACAAGTGGATTTCAAACATTGATGACTGGTAATGGGATTACCTTTGGGATTTCAGGTGTGATGGTCACTCTGAAGAGGTACATGGACACGTACATGCCAGCCATCATGAGAATAAGCAAGGCGTGGCGAGGGTTGCCGTGGGTGCCTAAACCTTGCTGAAGAAAGGTAAAGAAAAGTCTTTTAAAACAGGGACACTGAAAGAATAACCCACATAATTTCTCTTACTTACCCGGGCTACAGCTCTGTCCGAGATTAAGCCTGCTGCCAGGCTTCCTATAAATCCACCCACCTCCAAGGCACTCATGTAGGTACTGCCTGTTAGCAACACAACTGATGAGTACCAGTTAGGTTACACCAATATCAAGTGGAAGGAAATAAATTAAAGGCACACCCATCAGGGCAGTCTGGCCTTTCTCCTGCATGAGGAACAACTGTCCCCAGTCAGTAGCAGCTGTCTTCACCCCAAACACCACCAAGTAACCCAGAGACAGCACCCACAGGAAAGGAGAGAGGAGGAATTCCCTCAAGGTGCTCTCACTGTTGGCTGGTGAGCATAGACAACAAGAAATCAGCACATTTCCATCTTATATCTGTTAAAGTCTACTCCTCGTTTTGCTCACCTCCCTTAGACCCTTTCATGGCTCCCACCTCGATGCTGGGGAGACCCACATCTTTCGGCTCATTCTTAACAAACACCACGCAAACCAACGAGAAGGCAGCGCAGAAGATGCCAGACATGGTCAGGATAGTCCTCCAGTCGTAGTATTGCAGCAGAACTGTGACCAGGATTGGACCCAGACTCCCTGCCAGGTTCATGCTGCAAGACAGCACCGACCACCAGGTTCCGAACTGGGAGGGCTCATACCACTGATAGGAGACACACGAGAAAAAATTTACAAAAATCAGCATCATGCAATGCAATGGCTCCATCTACGAAGCAGGATTAGTGGCTTAGTGAGGTAAATTCAGATTCAACACAAATTCAGGGTTTACTGGGGTGTATTACCATGGAAACTAATGCTGGAAACCCAAAGTTTCAAGAAATAAACAAAACCACCTCCTAACCAATCAAGGCATCTGTATGAAAACTGAGGAGCTTATCTCCTGTTGTTCACATTCACACATTACACAACCAAAAGTAGAGACTGATTAACAGTGTTTATCAAACTTTTGTTTTACCATTAAACTCTCCCATTTTAGTTCATGATCCTTTTGTACTACAATTTGATCTCCAGTGGGCCTGACCAGTAAAATAACAGCATAATAACCCATAAATAATGAAAACTTCACATCTCTACGTGATAAAGATATTTACATTTAAGGAACTATCCTTTTAATAATCTGAAATTTTTTCAGCAGTTTCATCATTTACATGATATTTTATGTATTTACATATTTTAGTTTTATCTATTTATTATATTTTAAATCTAAAACTACAATATATATGTACAGTGAGGAAAGTAAGTATTTGAACACCCTGTAATTTTGCAAGTTCTCCCACTTAGAAACATGGAGGGGTCTGAAATTTTCCCCCATTTTCACTGGGGTTCAGGTCTGGACTCTATGGTGGCCAGTACATGTGTAAAAACTGATGTCTGAACCACTCTTTCCCAGTTTGACCCTAATGAATCCTGGCATTGACATCTTGGAATATGGCCAACCCATCAGGGGAAAAAATCCATTGATGGAATAATCTGCTCATTCAGTATAGCATTCTGACCTCATTCTTTGGGCACATGTTGCTGAACCTAGACTGGACCTGCAGAAACCCCAGATCATAGCTGTCACGAGGTTCCTTCCCAGACCTCCTCAGAGTTCCCAAAAAATTCTCACCTTCTGTGCAAAATAACCATGTACAGTCAAGACATATTCCATATTTAAACAGGCATGAACTGGATGCTACCTCCTCTTTCTCATCCCCAGAACTAACTCAGTCATAGTGAGGATCGTTCTTCTTGTTCTCCCACTAGACTCATTGTCCATATTAACCAGAGAAAGAAGAAAAAAAAATTACCCGAGTCTACTTGAAACCCAAGTCACATGATTCAGGAAAATGAGCAAGAACTTTCCATTTAATGAAAGCAATATCACTTCCTCTGTTTTACCAAACAATGTGGGATGCTCATGTGCCCCAAGGGTTACATGTATCCTCATTTAAGAAACAGTACATAATTTTCCAACCTTAAAACCTCGTGCTTTGGACCTATTTTGACAGGACAGTGAAATTTATTACGCACACTCCTTGAACTGTAATTGCAGTGCAACGTCCCGAGGCTGAGAAACCACAACCCTTTTATTCCAACTTGCGGCATCATGCGACAGCCGGAGTTTGCTTGACTGCATCGCATCACACACCAACAACCGGGTATCAACACACTGGGTGTTTTAAATGCGGACCATGGCTGATTCAGCAAAGAAAGACAAAATGACACTATTGGAAGAGGTGAGGTAAAGAAAGAGAGAAAGTGACAGAACAAGAATCAACAAACTAATTTTATTCGAACGGATGCCAAATTAGCCTTTGTTATGGGGCGCCAGTGTGCAAAATACTGCCAAAGAACAGTAGTGCCTCTTCAAAGCTCATCTCTGCTGAATTTCAAAGACCTGGAACTAATATTCATTCTTTGCTCATATCAATGATCTATAAAACGTTACTAGCTGTGTCCTTATGAGCCTTTTAGCATGTTCACATCTAATAAAAGATTTTAAAAGCAAAAAAGGACCACTAATACCCTATCCCAGTCATACCAATAAAGAAATAACATTTTTGTTAAACAAAATCTTTTTGAATTTAATACCAAAGAAAAAAGGTGGTTAAAATGACCAAAGTTACTTTTGAGCATTTCATCAACAACACAATGTGCTTATAAGAAACAAGTGTTTATAAGAAGTTTAGAAAAGAAACGTTTGTTTCTGCTTCACAAAGTTCAGTTCAGCTGCAATACAGGTGGTTTTCATAATGCACCAAATTGTTTAATTATGTTTTTGTTTTTTTAATATTTATCTTTTTAAATGTTTTCTGTATTGTTACTACTCTTACTGTTCATCACTTTGGTCAGAACTTACTGTTTTAAAGTGCTTTATAAATAAAGTTTGCGTGGTGTCATTTCAGTCCAAAATCAGCTTCTCCTGCTTCTCTTTTCAAACTCAGTGTTGAATACTTTAACCTGTAAACTATTTAGCAGTGCATCACTGCTCACATTAGCAGCTAAAGCCGAGACCGCGGCACAGGAACGCATGTACATATTCCAAAACATATCCTACATGGGCAGCTGCAGTACTTTTACTGCTTCATTGTTGAGCTGAGTGTCATGCCCATCACAGGAACGTGCACAGCTGAATCTACAATTATTTTAGTAATATATCGTACTATGGCTTACAATTTATCCAATTTTCTTTGTAGATTTGATTAACATCAACACGTGATCTGAGATGTGAACTTTAAGAATTTTTAGAGTGAGTCTACTGAATAAAACTATTTCCATCTGGACATTAGGGCTGGGCAATATGGCCTAAAAATAAAATCTCATTTTATTGATTAATCGCCCAGCCCTACTGGACATTTAATCAGTGTACCTTTTTTTCTGTTCTGGGTGTGGTTTTGTTAGTTTGTTTTTTCTCATCACAGAATTTCTGGCTCTGAATCTTGTTATGGTATTTCAGAAGTGCATGTAGATGTAGATTTTTTTTGTATGTAGCACTGCATAAATAAGTATGTGTAAATCCTCTTTCAACCATTCTATGTCCAAATTTAACCATAGGAATCAGCCCTCTGTGCTTTGTTTCTTGATTGAACGACTTTACAGACGAGGGTGGGGACGCAGCATCAGCAGAGAAGCTGGAATATATTTCACGGGGTGAGTAATTATTAAGAAATTCACTTTGTTAAACATATGTAGGTTTTTGAGATCGTATAAAGTGTGTGAGAATGTTAAAAATGTTCATTAGAGTTTGGGAAAGGTCTATAAACTCTCCGCGGAGGACTAATTAGGCCTTGACATGCATTTAAATTGTAAAAAATAATGAGGTCGTCGTTTTCGCGGATTTCATTTATCGCAGGGTGTTTTCAGAACGTAACCCCCGCAATTAACAAGGGACCACTGTATTCCAATTATCTGATTACACCCACATATCTGATTTTGATAGTCATGTAAACGGGTTCAGTGTTTTATAAAACAGTTATCTGACAATGTCTTTAAAATTCAAGAGAAAATAGGTGTTACACAATTAGCTGTAAATGTATAGACATCAGTTTAATTTAGTCAAAATCAGCTGTTGTGAAATTAATCAGGAAATGAGTGATGAGACACAGTCCTAAAAGAAGGTGAAAACATTTTTAAGCTCTACTTTAAATTGTCCAGTAATGTTAAACATCTTATAAGACATTTGTTTAAGAAAACGAACCCACACATATGTAGGAGTGGAAAATCTTTTGGAGCTTTTGGAGTTCTGTCATATTAACAACATTACTTTCCAGTTTCTGTTTTAGATAAGCAGTTCCCTCCACTGAGATGTTTGTCTCATCAGTAAAAGCAGAAGGATTAAACGGTCACCAACTCATAAGAAGGAAGATAAAGAGATACCGCTCTGCTTATCCTTGTGCCAATGTCTGTTTTCTTTCTTTTAATGTGCGTGTGTTCTCAATCTCAAATATAACAGGTAGATTAGCAGATTAGGTTTTTAGCCATGGTTGCCATGGTGATACCATCTTGAAAATAAACTGAACCTACTTTGCAACTGTGAAAAACCCAGGATTGAACCTGAAATTACCCCACTAAGCCACTAATCCAGCTTCATAGAACAGGACCCTGGACTGCATGCAGGCCAGTTTAGCACCTGATCTCCTGCAACACAGTTATGCTGAATCTTGTTTAGCATTTTCTTGCACAAAAAAAACAGGGCTTTCTCTAATAAATGATGGAGTCTGGTTTTCTCCCTTATCCCTTGTATACACAGATATCTCCCGTCTCTCTGATAATCTACAGATTTTTGCATTTGCAGTATTTTATCTTTACAAGTATGACATAACTGTAACTTTTACATGTAATGCTAATGGTCTTGGGGAAACAGCATAAGAGCCAATTACCCCGAGTTAATACGGTTAAAGGCTGCTATAAAAGCGGCTCACACTGCATACCCAACAGAGCCACCAGTAACCTGAGAATCCTCTTGGCAAACATGCAAGGCTTATTTAACTCTGCCTTGATAAAAAGGTTGTGGACGTCAACACAGCTGAGGGTAAATTCAGAACTGTTACAGATGGTTATTAGTGGAAATAAAAGGCAGCTTTTAAAAATTCTTTTTTTTCTTTTTGTGAAGATGTATTAAGACTTCTCTATAAATACACTGTACTATAATCTGACCCTTACCACACAGTGAGCACATGTCAATGCCTATTTACGTCCCAGCTTTAAAACACTGCTTCTTTTAAGGCAGCTACTCTCAAGCCTCAAGTTGTTTCCAACAGCAGAACGCATTAGTTTGAAGAAAGATTTAGACTTTCTGCATTCACTGCACTGAAATATCACTGATCTCCAAATATACTTGAAGCAAATCCCAAAGCTATTCATAGATGAGACTTGAAAAGATTATTAAGTAATCCTTTAATTTCTCAAACTACTACCACTGCTGGTGTCACTACTCTTGCCTCAGACGGTCAGCAGCTTGTACAGCTGGCTGAGAAATCCTCAAACCAAACTGAGTTGCCATTCAAAGCTCAGCGGAGAGAGAGGAAAATGATTCCTTGAAATATACTCACGACTTAAAGTCAACCTTTCTTTCAATAAAGACTCCAAGCACATATAGCATCTTTCATTAGCTTCTCAGAATAATTACAAGCAGCCTGCATGTGAGGAACATTACAACAAGTTGACACAAAGGGTGGCATTACCTTGCGCAGCACCTTTCCACATGGAGGCCAGCCACAGCCTTGTCCCAAGCCATTGATAAACCACAGCAGTGAGAAAAGGGATACAGTTGAGGACCAGGAGAAGACCACATTGATTCCCCCTACCACAAAGAGGCCGATGGAGAAAAGCCAGCGGGCGCTGATCCGATCCGACAGCACGCCACTGATGAACTTACTGATGGCGTAGGCCATGGTCTGACTGCTGGTGATCATACCTGCAAAGATGCAACATAAACTGTTGTTATAGCAACAAACAAACAGAAACTGACAAAGGTATTGGCATCTAGGTTTGTTTACATGTCAAAAACAAAACTAGATGGAAGCTAATGTTATTGCTAACAATTTGTGACTCGACCTATCATCACTAACGCTTAAAAATCATAATATCTCAACAGCTGTGAGCTATTAGACAAACTGATCAAATTTTGACAATCGTGGTCCTTAGAGATTGAATCCTGACTAATTTCTGACTTATCCATCAGCTGAAGTGCTTTTTTTGCTCTCAAATAGCTTTTATTTACACTGGAGTTAAAAAGAAAAAGAAAGCAGGCAGAAAAAGGGAGGAAGGAGTAACAGGCCAGGAATCTAATTCTACTGAGACGTGATGGAAATGATGCACTATTTGCATCAAACAGTTGAGATTCCCAGAATTTTGTGCAATGTTTCGACAATTTGACTAAATTTTATGACATTCATGTTGGCAGCCGTTGTGCATACTTTACTACTAAAACGGACATTTTTAAACACTCTAAATTAAAACCAAATACTTTATTTCACATGTTTAGTGCCTATGAGCATTATAAACGATGAATATAATGATAAAATGTTTGCTTATAAATTTTAGCATGTTTACAAGCAAAGTTTTAGGACTAAAACTATTTTATAGAATCATTAAACAAAGAAGCCAGTCTAAACAAAGCTGTCAAAAAGAAAAAATATTAAAAAAAAATTTAAACTATTGGAAAGGATTAGGGATGAACAACTGTTTTGTGCGGTAAGCATCAATTTTTTTGTAACAATGGCCTCATGATGCATATCTGAGGCTTGAAAAGCTTGTCTGAAAACACAGCTGCTTCTATAAAAAAAAATCGGTCTTACCCAAGTCGTCTTTGTCCAGTTTAATCTCCTCCATCACAGAGGGCATGACGAAGGAGAATGTCTTTCTGTTAAAGAAATACAAGGAGTAGCCGGTGAACATGCACAAGAAGATGACTACTCGATAGTAGCCGTAGCCTGTGGCCCCCATGATTGCAGTCGCCCCAAACAGAAACAAATATATTCAAAGTCTTCTCTTCAGTGTAGCCCTGTATTTAAGTCTTTTTGCCTCTAGATCAAAACCAACAAGAGGCAAAGTAAAATATGAAACCAGTCGTTGCATGGACAAAGCAGTAAAGATGAAGGATTTTCCATGAAGAGAAACTCTTTGCAGCAACCGTCTTGTGAGCTGGGGGTCAGTCTGTCTGCAAAGGTGCTGCGTGGACAGAGCTGGGAAACCTTACACCGGTCTGAAAATGAAAACAACATATTACACATTACTTCCCACAGATGCAATTCCATCAGCCCGTTATAGGGCAGCAGATATTTATACTTCTAGAGCTGGAAACTTCCCTTCTGAAAGATTACAAACATAATTCAATCAATTTGTGCTGATATAGAAAATAAAATAAAAATGCATTAGTTCAGACATTGTTTTCTCCGTGTTGTAATGCTGTGACACTGACTCCTGACAGTTTGTTATGCAGGATAATATCAGGAAATATCGCGCTGCAGCTACAGGAGCAGCTCATGTTATATTTGTTCATTTAGATAGGCTTTCATGTAAAATATCAATTGTCCCCTTTAATTGGCTTGGTCGTCTGGCACGAGAAGGGTCCAGTCAGCAACCTCGAAATTGTGAGATGCCAGGGAACTTGAGCTTCAATGAATAACTTCACTGGAGCCATATTAAGTTTTTGAAATATACAAACTGTGATGACTTTAAATCCCCGATATGCGTTTATTTTATTTAGAAACATTTCGTTACAGACGAGGCAGCTTTCACTCAAACTTTTAGCGAGAAAACAACAACTAAAGCAAACCAAGCTGTTAATTAAATACAGTAGTAGCAGCTTTGCTAACGTTGTTTAGCCGTTTCCTCACGAGCTGGTGGCGGACTGATTTGAAGGACAGACAGTGTGTGTGTTTATACGAGTGTCGCCCCTCCCTCTCCTGATCAGGCCTGAGTTTTAACTAATCCCGACATGCAGCAGTTCACTGTCTGGCAGCTGTCCTGTGAAATGCCGATACAACTACCTACCTTTCATTCGCGACAAGTCTTGCCTTGCTCATCCCATCCATGTGGCGACGCGCGGGCACGTATCTGCAGCTTTGAGAGCGCGTTCCTGAGCGAGGGCACGTGGCTGACGCACAGACGCTAACTTCTCCGCGCTGAACTACATAACGATGAATCTGATGCGGGCGTTTCTCTAAATCTTAATATTCAGTTTATTATTATTATAATGCTAATAATAATAATTATTATTATTACTAAAAAAGGTGTTAATTTAAGGTTGTTGACACTGCTCAGAGGAAAGCAGAGTGCTACAACAGCTGTTGTATCATATTGTATTTTATTAAAAATCTTGTATTTAAAATAATACGCTGCTGAAAATAGCTACTAAAACTCAAGAGGAGATGTAAAACTATACATAGTTTAAAACAATGACTGACATGGTTTAAAGGTTTAAAGCCATCTTCTCACATAAAACTAATAATTTCTTGATTTTATTTATTTCAAAGCATGCCTAAGCAGTGAGAAAAAAGAAAAAAAGACAGAGACAGGTGTGCCTGCTGGCAATCTTAGAAATGTTGAAAGCCTCTAAAGATACTCAGACCTCAGATGACAAAAACATTGGAAATTCAAAGTCAAAAGAGGTGTGGGCAAAATGTCCGCCATGCAATGTTTGGACCCACCAAACCTGCACTCCTTGCTACCAACACTCATTTATCAAATGCAAATGATATCATATCATAAAAATTATTCCATATATGTGTGGGGTTGTAACAAAGGGCCACCATAAATTTGACATTACCACTCAAAATCTCTGATATTCTTGCAGGGTTTTGAGTTGGTGCCAATTAGGGTATTATAAATTAAAGTTTATA
>JBAMHW010000017.1:1203864-1222875 GCA_037177495.1 Rhadinocentrus ornatus
AGTGTGTGCAGATCTGGTGAAAAACTACAGGAAACGTTTGACCTCTGTAATTGCAAACAAAGGCTACTGTACCAAATATTAACATTGATATTCTCAGGTGTTCAAATACTTATTTGCAGCTGCATCATACAAATAAATTGCTAAAAAATCATAACTTGTGATTTCAGGATTTTTTATTTTTTTTATTATGTCTCTCACAGTTGACATGCACCTACGATGAAAATTTCAGACCCCTCCATGTCTCTAAGTGGGAGAACTTGCAAAATAGCAGGGTGTTCAAATACTTACTTTCCTCACTGTATGTATGCTCAGCTTTTTTTTTTTCTTTAAGAGAGACCTATTCTGGACAGACAAAACATTTTTTTAGATAAACTCTTCTAGGACCAGGATGGACCACTTTTTTCCTTTAGAACTGCTTCAATTTTTGGTGTCATAGATTTAACAAGATGTTATAAATTCCTTAGATTTTGCTCCATATTAGCATCACAGTTGCTGCAGATTTGTCGGCTGCAGATCCATGATGATGTTCTCTCTCATTTTCATGTTAAAGAAATCTGCTGAGATGATCTGAGCTTTGTGACATGGTTCATCATCCTGCTGGAAGTAGCCATCAGAAGCTGGCACACTGTGGTCATAAAGGGATGGACATGATTAGTAACAATACTCAGGTAGGCTGAGGCCTCTCACACCATTACACCACCTGCCTGAAGCATTGATACAAAGCAAGATGGATCCATGCTTTCATGTTGATTTCACCAAATTCTCATCCTACCATATACGTTGCAGCTGAAATGGAGACTCATCAGATTAATCTTTTAATGTCCAACTTTGGTGAGTCTGTGTGATTTGCAGCCTCAGTTTGAGTTATTAGCTGACAGGAGTAGCACCCGGTGTGGTCTTCTGCGATGAAGCTTATCTACAACAAGGTTCAGCATTTTATATGTTCAGAGATGGTATTCTGCATATCTTGGTTGAAACCAATGTTTTTTTTAGTTAGCCTTTCTATCATCTCCAACTAGTCTTCCCATTCTCCTCTGAAATTAAAAAGGCATTTCTATACCTCTCACTAGATATTTTCTCTTTATCAGACCATTCTCTGTAAACCCTAGAGATGTTTGCGTGTGAACATCCCAGTCCAGTTCTCTGACCTGCCCATCTGGCACCAGCAACCATTCCATGTTTAAAGTCTCTTAAATACCCTTTCATCCTCATTCTGATGCTCAGCTTGAACTTTAGCAAGTTGTCTTAACCATGTCTACATAACTAAATGCATCAAGTTGCTGCCATCTGATTGGCTGATTAGATATTTGTGCTAAAAGTTAAGTCAGGTAAAGTCAAATGAAATTATAATAATTTCTAAAACAGCAGATGTTGACTAAAGTGCTGTACAGCTTAAAAAAACAAGAAAACAACAGTAAAGGATATAGACAAAACAATAGGAAATGTATACCTAATAAAGTGGCCGGTGAGTTTATATACAAAGTGCAGTACTATAAATGACTAATACACATGTAAAGCATCTCCGCTGTACCGAAAGAACAAGACGCTTCACAATATATTTAATAATAAATCAGTGTTGTGTTTTTCTGTCTACATGTAATAAAGGAAATTAGACTTTGCAAGTTTTCCATTTCAGTAAACAAAAATTACTTTAAAAAAACAAACAAACAAGTGCTGCAGTGTTACACTTTATTCAAATTAATTACTAAAAAGTAAATTTGTTGGAAGCAGTTTGCTGCATCAGTTGTCTTTTCACACGGTAAAATTCAATTTAAAGTTATACTGCAATAACAGCAGGAGCTTTATTAACCAAAAACCTGCCATCTATCATCATTTTCCAGGATGGCAACAGCACACAACTGCAGGTTTATTGGTTTTACAGAAGCTCAACATTTTGCTGAAACAGCCAACAAGCACAGCAAGGTTGATATCAAAGCTTTATTAAAACTTTTAAAAAGTTGTTACCAACAGCGAGGATCTGAGGGCAAGTGAGTAAAACAGTGAAGAAGGTACAGCACATGAAGTATTTATGGCCTCTCACAGCAAAAATTCCTTTAAATATTCTTCATACCAAGAGCCCTTTACATGTATTATTGAAAGTATGTAAGTGCATAATTCATATTAATTTAGGCAAGAAAACAAAATATAAGATAAACAATATGTTTACTGTTAAAATGGCCAACTTTGGCATCAGTATTTTGAATTTATAGAAATTGCTTTTATACATATAAACCTTCTGTGGTAAAAAGCAAAAGGCTAAATCTAGCATATAAAGAAACCAAACTTTATTAAGCTGTTGTAATAACAAAAGACTTTTACAAGAGCAACCAGGTGGAAATTGAAACAAAGAGTGAAAAAAGCATTCAAGTCTGATAAGATATTTTCTTACAATGTAAAGTTTAATAAACACAAAGGCAACTCCACCACCTTTCGTATTTATTCTAGCTTTACTCGTGAAACTTAAATTGAGTCTATAAGATAAACCTAAACCCGTTTTAGTCACAACTGCGGACTGATAGGAAAAAAATGTTAATTTGACTTTACTCTCATCCTTGATTAAATAAACTTAAAAATATTTTTCTATTACCCTATTTACCCATCATGACATGAGCTGAGGAACTTCCAGTACACTGGGAAGAGTTAGGAGTGATATCTTTGAAGCGTGGACACTGAACACATCAATAAGGGACAGAAAAAGGTGGCTGGTGGCCTCTGTTAAAGCTGATGACGAGAAAGTGATGAAAGAAGCTGCATGTCATCCTCATGTTTGCACTGTTGTTTCTCCTGATTTTAATTTGCTTCAGCAAGTTGCTGAGTTGACTCTCCTTCCTGTATTACGTTTTCTCCCGTCTGTTTCGACTTTGCTTATCTTTTGTCCTTGGTAGAGGGAACAGTTTGCTGATGAGAGAAGAAAGATAAGTTGAAACGGAATAACTATTCATGGAAAGTATATCTCTATTAAAAAGATGTCTCCAGTCCCAGAAAAAATAAAGCTTGTCAATGAATTGCATCTATTGGGCATCACAGGCAGTGGAAAGTCCTGTATTTAGTGCCAACAATCTACTAAATGTCTCAACTCCTCTCCAGACTGGCAGCACAGGACCACTGATAAAAGCCTCATCATCCAGAGAACAAAATCTACTCAGCACATCGTATCACTAAATGGTCACTTGACATCTATGTTATGAAGCATTTTCAGGGGTGCCCAAAGTCGGTCCTCGAGGGCCCCTGTCCTGCAGATTTTCCAATGTTTCCTGCTTCAACACACCTGACTCAAATGAAATGGATCCAACAGCCTATTAAGTTCTGCACAATGACTCATCAATTTGTACCCTGCCTTTCACCTGAAACACTGCTGGGATAGGCTCCAGCTCACCCCGCGACCCCTAATAGGAACAAGCAGTACAGATACTGACTGACTGACTGACTGACTCATCAATTTGAGTCAGGTGGTTTTGGAGCAAGAACACATCAAAAACCTGCAGGATTGTGGTCCTTGAGGACCGGAGCTGGCCACCCCTGCGAGCCTTCATGTGGAATAGTTTCACTCAGTGTTTCTTGGGTTAAACAATGTAACACAAAGAAGCTTTTGTTTCCCCCAAGCTTCCCAATTACCAGAGGTCTGCTAAAACTGTCCACTTACTTAAATCAGAGCAAAGAACTCTTAGTGTTTTGGTGTCAAGAGTTACATGAGGGCCAAATACGCAGACAAAACAGGTCGGAAGTCTAAAAACAACAAAAGTGAAACAAAAGCAAAATTAGGAAAGCAATGATGAGCTCCTGGCATGGGTGCACAGGAACAGGCAGTATACTGAGAGAATTGCAGCAAATAGGTGTGTGGGTGAGGATAGAGCAGTAGTCAACAGAACTCAAAACAGGTGGGGAACTGGTAAACAAATTAAACTAAATTAAATTAAATTAAATGAAAAATACTTTATTAATCCCCTGAGGGGAAATTATAATGTTGTGATGGGATTTTTGTTTGTTTGCTTGTTTGTTTTCAGAAATGATTAATTGCTAGTCATGTTGTTGCAAAGGACAATTGCTGTTGGCAGGAATGACTTTTAGTATCTTTGTTTCTTGAAGCTACTTGAAGAAGCCTCTGGCTGAACACACTGTGTTGTTTCCTCACTGTGTTGTGTAGAGGATGTGAAGGGATGTCCATTATGTTTAGCAGCTTGTGCAGCATTCCTCTCCGGACAATCAGCACCAGCGGCTCTAGATCAACCCTCAGCAATGAACCAACATTCTTATTCTTGTTTCTTGAAAGATGAAAAACTCACAGCGAACATTTTACAATCTGTTTTCAGGGCTTTTCTGACACATCCAATCTGAAAAGCATTGCTCCTTTTAGTTTTACTTAACTTTGTTGTCTCGATCTGCACGTAAAGTCTTAAAAGCAGCGTAGAGACACAGACGTGTAGAGGAGGGCTACTCAATTGAGTCTCACGAGGGCTGCATTCCTGCAGGTTTTCAATGTGTCCCTGCTCAAACATACCTGACTCAAATTAATTACTTATTGTGGAGACCTTCATAGGCTGTTGGATCCATTTAATCTGAGTCAGGTGTCTCCTTTTATGTCTCTTTCTGAGAATGTGCATTATCATGATCTCGTCCACAGTCGCCATGTTTGCTATTGCCTGAAACTGACCTCAGAACTCAGAGGTGAGCTCTGAACTGCCATCTGGTGAATGTCTTGGCTAACAATGCATCTCTTCCCAATGTAAGAGATGCATGAAAAGATGACGGCAGATGTCATCCGGTGACTAATTTGCCTAATTACATATGTATAGGGAGCATAAATAAGCCTTTACCAGGAGTTACTCTTTAGTAAAACTGTAGCCTTATGCACAGCTTAGCAGCTAGCTTGAAAAAATGCTGCATCAACTCAGATATCTACCTAAACATCTCAGAAAATCATCCAAATGTAATACAGTAATGTCTGTTGGCAGCAGCAGGAAATCAGACTAAAATAAACTCCATGGAGGAGAATACTTCACATGCAAACATTGTTGCAGCTGTTATGTCTCATAATGTATGTAGGTAAAAATGATGGAGGCCGAAGCAAAGAAGGACGAGTCATTCAGTTTATTTGTAAACAGTATACCAGTCATAATGAAATTGCGCCTGTACTTTAATTCTTTTTTTTTTTTTCCTCCACTGTTCATTTCACAACACAAAGAGTGGAGGCCTGTCTGCAGAATACCAATGGAGCTTGGGAAGTGATTTGCTGGTTTGGGAAAGCCTCGCTTCAAGCCTCTTTGTAAAGGCTGAATTAACACACATTTTGGGCAGCCCATTGAGACACTCAGAGCCAAAATACCCAGCCATTCAGCTTGGCTGAGCCGTTTATTTTTCTCCTTGCAACTTCCTTTGCCTTGTTCTTTCTTCCCCTTTTCACCATCATGGCTACAGATTGTGCAAGCTGTTGTCTGGTAACAGTGGCACAGACAAGGCAAATGACAGGACACTAGCTTTTTCATTGCAATAACTTTACTGTATTTAAAACAACCAAAAAGCCAAATGGATGTATATTGAATACTCAATCATTTGTGGGAGGCAATACTCTAGCCGACTGCCTCATTCACAAGCCAATCTTTACATGTCTCCCCTCCATCAAATCACCACAGCTTTATCATACTCTGTGTTTATCTATCTTGTTTTAAAAAATATTTTTCATGTTCAGCGGCAGCAAAGAGATTAGTGTGCAGGGCTTTGCCCTAAATATCTCCTTCACCCCTCGGGAGACCGCCATCCAGGGGATCTGGAAGTCTGTCAAAAAGCTTACAGGGTCCCCAGGCACTTTGACCTACATATCCCTTTGCAATGCAAACCATAGAGACATACAGAAGCATAAAATATCTTACAACCTTAAGGCACCTAATCATATGTCAGCAATATGACATAAAACATGCAAAAATGTAAAACATGCACAATACACTGTGTATTAAGGCAACCTTTATGGCAATCTACATTCAACAGATTAAACTTGATACTTAGTGTTTGAAATCTGAACTGCAGTCGAAAGAGAAAAACACGGAGAGTAACTCGGTTTTTTGAAAGGAGAAAAGCTTGACAAATACATTGTTGATGTAGAGAAACAGATTGTTTATAGGGAAGCTTTCTTTCATCCCTCACAACAAATGAGAACATTTTAAATTATTTTTACAGAAAAAATCCTAATTATTTGGCCTTTAAACAAGAACCGGAAACTAGAAAGTGTTTGAACCTGCTGTATTCTTGACACAGCCAGCTGCGTTAAGCAAAGCCAATACTCTGCTAATAACAACGCTGTAGGATAATATTGGTGTAACTTATCCTATTTAAAGTTGTTGTTTTTTCTGGTGGAGCACAATCCATTCAAGACACCTCATTAAACCTGACCAGCATCCCTACCTTTTTGTCTAGCACTACATTTTGGAACAGCTTCAGTAAAACACCAAAATTGAAATTACTCCCACCCAAACTTCTTTACATATCTCTCTGATCAGGTCAAAATTCAAACCCTTAAAAAATCTGCAGACTTGGTCTCCAATACACTCTCAGTGAAAGTTTGTAAAACTGTCACAAACCCTAATGTAGCCTACTGTAATAACTAAAAGTTTTGTGATGAAAACTATTCCATGTAATATACATCCACTGGCTTATATGCTGACGTTATGTGGAAGAAATTTCATCATTATTCTTTTATTCATTAATCACCTTTTTATTATCAATTTCAATAATCTTCATTACACATTTGTCATTATAATCATTGTAGTCTTTCACAAATTCTAGCCATCTTTAGACATTATCTTTTTCTGAGTATATACTTGTGTATTTTTCTGAGTACAAGTGATGACTTGGTTAACTCTGACCTTGGACTGGGAACAGAATGGCTCTCCTAGAAGACATTGGATTGTATGAAGACAAGACATCTGCAAGATAAAACAGATTTTTATGAGAGAGAAGCCAACTGTCATATCTGGTCCTTTAGGCCAACCCGACAACAGGGGTAGAAAACAGCTTCCTTTGTCTTTGCTCTTTAGAGCCTCCACAACCACGTGCGGGTCAGATGCAATGTTCTCCTTTATTTTTCTTTTCTGTAATAAACTTTGTTAAACTTTACTCATCCAGACTCTTGGTAATTATTTTTCTACAACAGTTATCATGTTTGGTGTTTACATGCTACTGTCTGAACAAAGTGCCGCTGAATGAGACACGTGTGAGGGAGATTCCAGATAAAGAAAGAAGATAGGAGAGAAGGTCAGCGATGAAAGATGAGGTAAGATAATTTAGACATTAAAGTAATGTCAGTCAGTCAATCAGTCAGTCATTATCTGTATTGCTTGTTCCTATTAGGGGTCGCGGGGTGAGCTGGAGCCTATCCCAGCAGTGTTTCAGGTGAAAGGCAGGGTACTCCCTGGACAGGTCACCAGTCAATTGCAGGGCCATTAAAGTAATGTTGTAAAATAAATCTACAGAGCAAAAATTTTAAATTGATCAAATGTGTTAAGAGAAACCGTTACTTTATTCTTTGCTAGAAAAGAGCACATTGAGAGAATGTTGCTTGGCATTTTCATGGAAGAAAATCAATAAAAATTATTTAAAGAAGCATGTTTGATTACATGCATTCAGTTGCACTTGTGGTTTGAAAAATTGATTGATTAGTAATTTTAGGACTCTCCCAGTCATGTTGGCGGGTAATTAAAAAGGTCATTTAGAGCCCTGGACATAGTGTGTTACGTTTACATGTAGCTAAGAGAACCAGATAACTTGCATTCATTAGCGTGACACCTTGTAAAAAGAATGTATTTTAATTCTATAGCATGATTTTTTTTTCTCATCCAACTAATGTCATAAGCTAAACCTGACCAGGAAGTGGCTAAACTATTTTTGTAAAATTATGTTTAGTTAATAATAGAAATTAAATTGTTTGTCCAAAACTCATGTCATTAACACATGGATGAATGGACATGCTGCACATTAAAAAACAAATTCTTTGAAAGCATGTACAACGCAGTTTACGAGTTTTATTTTGTGTGTAATACATGTTTTGTATGATATTCCATAAAGCAGGATTAAGGGAAAGCCTTGCTTATTTCAATTATTTAAAAGTCTGGTTCATCAAAGTGGCTGAGGTCCCATGGTAACTAGTGCTGGTGAACAAGCCTGCTCCAGACTAGACTAACTGTCAAGCTATTGCAAGTCTTGTCTCAAACAATGTCCAATGGGTTGAAATGGGACTCAAAAAAGCAATTCTCCATAAAAATGTATCACAATCAATAAACTTTGTTTTAATTGTTACTGAAAGACCTTAATATTGTAAAAGTAAAATATTATGTGTAATTGGTTGCAACCAAGCGGAAACTTCCGGTGGTAAAATGTGAATCCTATGCAGAAGTGCAAAAAAAATTGCAGTTCACCCCCCATCTGCTAGGGGCTGGCTCCAAAACAGAGCAAATCCCCATAGACTCCCATATTAAAAAGGCCAACTTCACACCAGAAATAAACATGTTTAAAGCCTGGTACAAAAATCCATTTTAGGAATTATAGGTCAAGTTTAAATTCATGACAACTGTGAGGGGGGTGAATTTTTTTCTAACTCATCCGTTTGGATGTTATTTAATCTTGAAATTTGGCATAATTAGGGACATGTCCTTTTGATTGACATGTTTCCAAAATCCACAGCAATAAGGAGAGTGCAGCTCAAGCGCAGATATTAGCCGGCTAACAGCATGCCTTAGCTTTAGCACGCCTACCTTTGTTAGCCGGCTAGCTCACGTTAGATCCAAGTTGGCTCAGTTAGCTCTTAGCTACAGGCAGCTCGGAGTTTGAGTGACGTCCATCATCCACCCCCACGCTCATAGCTCATTTTTGTATTTTCCGGGAGCTATGACGCTGCCAAGATGGTGATGGTAGGAACACCCAACGAGATTCACTTTTGCTCTTCAGAAACCTACCGGTGACGTCACAGACTCTGTCCATCTTTTATAAATAGTCTACGGTTGCAACGTTCAGTATATTTAAAAAAAAAAAAAAAAAAAATTTCAGACTAATTGAGTTCATTAATAATCAGAAAGTGGGTTTGAACTTGGGTCTACCAAGCCCAAAGCCTGCTCTGCCACTTCCACACAAATATATAAAGTGGAACAGTTTTGACCATCCAAACTTAGATGACCAGCGTATTTGGTCTGTCTGTAATTTTCTGCCGTAACACGTCTCTGGTTCTGTTAAAGTTGGCAGTCTTGCCATTTTTCATGCAGAACCATCAGCAACGTTTGATCTCCCAATGACGAGACAACGCTCTGATTTTGCCTTTAGTCGTACTCATTTCATCGACTTTTCGTTCATCTATTCATTTCTTGTCAGACATGCCGGGTGCTGCAGTAAATGAGACTTTGTAAGTCTGTCTTAAATGAGTCTAGATGAAACAAGACTGAGCTTCATTCATGGAACAACTTTAGGCTTAATTAGGAGATGTTTGAGTCTGACTTTTTCAGATAACATGAAAGGTGAAGGACTTTCATGGAATACCCCCCAGATTAGGTCTTAATTGCAGCAAATGTATCATATTTGGTTTGTGAGTTTCTGATACCTTTGCACAGCCCACATAATGAAAACATTTCTTAAAACCCTGTGGTATACCAACTAATCCTTCCCTGCTGGATTTATTGATGTTTTTGTTTGCTTGTTTTGTTTTGTTTTTAACTTTGTCATGTCCTGCATCATAGCAAGCAGAATGATGGTTCGGCTGACATGTTGAGCTGAACAAATTTGTTTTATCAAAGGGGATCTTAATGTATATAAAGGGTATGGAGATTTGTGGATATTAATCTCCCCATGACAACTGAGTATTGTTCTTTATTTTTTAAGGTGACTATTGCTGAATTACATATTAATGCTGGACCTGACAGGGTAGAGGAGGGAGAATAAAGTTTTTATTATAAAAATAAAGATAGGATTTAGTTTAAAATTCAATATAAAGTTTGAATAACAAAATAAATAATTTTCTGTCAATTTCATGGGTTCAGGTTTGACAGGGTTACAAGAAAACCCCATCATAAACACATTTATTATTGTGTTGATTGTGGAAACATTTGTTCACAAATTATTCTTGGAGTACAGCAAAAATAGCATCATCGTTAAATGGAAATCTTAAAAATATTGACTTCCTATGAGATTACTTCATCAGTTGCTTTTGGGGTCAATCAAAGTCGACTAATGTGCACATACCTGTACAGCGAGGAAATACAATTTTCATTTTGTTTTCCAATTACTTAGATGTCACATGATGCACAGCCACCATCCATTACTTGGTAAAGGTTAAGTCAAGTTGGTGGATTATCATCAGTATCTGAGCATTTCTTCTAAATGTCACACCTCTCAAAAAGGGAAAAGTAGCACTTAATGGTTACAAAGAGGTGCTCATTCACTGTCAAAAAATGTAATAGTGTCTCATTTTTAAAAGCTGATTTTGTGGTTGTTAGTGCCCCCTCATTGTGCAAAGAACTTTCACTCCAGTAGCAGCTTGTTTCTGAGAGGACTGGGGGTCAGAGTTTTCCTCAAAGCAGTAGTACCCTTAGTCTTTTATAATTTAAAAAAAAGGAAAGAAAATGTCTGTCCTTCTATCCTGGAATAAAACAACATTCATAATAAGAACAAAATAAGTGAAAAATCTGCTGTGTGAAGAAACTAACAAGAGCTGGAACGAATTAAAGAGAAGAAAGCGTGACAGAGAAGAGGAGCTACAAGAGGAGGGAAGAACAGAGGGAGGGAGGGAAGGAGGAGGGATTGTGATGCCAAACAAACTGCCCTCTCCCCACATCTCAGTCTGTGAGTGCTGGAGCACGACGTGAGCTCTGCTAGCGCATTCCCAGCATGTGCACCTGTAAATCCAATTCATTCATCCAGGGATGAAGCATTCGTATGGGAACGACAGCGTCTGCAGCAAAGAGTCTTTGAAATCTGCCTTAACAAGATCACTCGAGCTCGGAGGCAGAGACAGAGGAGGAGAGGGCGGCATGCAGAGATGGAGATGTGGCTGCTTGGCGGCTCCAGTCTGCAATTAAGGTTAGAGATACTTTTTTTCATTTTCCTCCTTTGAGCTTAATTTTTAAATGTGCAGGATTGCCAGACCAGTCTTGATTTCTGTTTGCAGAAGGGTTTTATGAGTTTGGTCTAATATAGTGTACATCCAGCCACAGACAAAACCTACGGTGAGCATGGCTTTGCCAAAACCTCCAGTTCAACTAAATATAACTTTTAGTCATTTTAAAAGAATGTTTGTATTGTGTGTTTGTAGTACTTTTTTAAGATGGAGAAATCTGTTCTTGTTATGATGAAGTGGATATGATTAGATTTTCTTTAGTGTGATTTAAGTTCCACACAGTCAGGGTGCAACCTTTCATCTTGACTTTGCTCAGCACTGGAGTCTTTTTAATTAGACTTTGAAGGATCTTGCTGCCAACTTGTCACAAGCAAACAGAAAATCTGCCACTACGGAAGATGCAGCTTAAAATACTGTTAATTTTAGACAACAAGACTAAAGTTCTAAACAAAGACTTCTAATACAATAAGACACACACATATATATATATCATTAGCTTTAAATGTGTTTTGATCATTAATGCATCTGCTGAGAAAAAAATATATATATATAAATAATAGAAATACTCGTGACAGCACAGCAGTGAAGCAATGAGTGAGAATAACTGATTATTTCAAGATTTTGAAATACGTAATATTCCAGTGGTGCTTTAACCAGGCACAAACTGTCAATTACTGTCTTCTTTATTTGCAGCAATAAAAATTTAAAGCATCAGCATAAAAGCTATGCAATGTTTTTACTTGTGTCTATATTTTCTACTTGTAGTCACAATAATTTATTTGCTTAAGACTCAACTGTCAGATTTGCACTTCATTTACTAACCTATTCATCAACAAATTGCTCACAAATAGTCCCTTTTGAAATATTTTGATCTCGAATTAAGATGTGCTTCCATCAGAGGGTTATTTCATTGAAGCATTTGAAATCCCCCTCAAACCTTTTCCTATTCCCATATCAGTTTGTGTGTAATCTATATGAAATGCCTCTCAGCAGAATTAACAGTAGCTCAGATGGATATTTGAGGAAAAATCATCACCCTTTGAACCACTAATGTAGGATTGTTTTTTTTTTTTTAATCAGCATAGTCTACTGTGCTTGATGTACATGATTAAAAAAAAGTGCCTTCAAGTCAAATTGTTGGTGGGTGTTTTAGCCCACTTGAAAGCTGGTTCAGATCAGAGGCAAATTCTCACTGGAAACAGAAGGAATGCTTCACGAGCAGATCAATTCGCAGAGCGGGTCCCTGCCAAACCAGCACTATTATCCAATAAGAGGCAGCATGCTGACTCCTCTGAAGTTTCCACTGAACTCTGTCAGAGATTTAATAAGGGGAAACAAACCACTAAATGAAAAATCTTGGGCAAATATGTCACCAATGATGGCAGGTGTATGAAAATTTGTCGGCTTTATAACAGGGAACACATGAAGTCCACCGTGTTGTCGCCTTAATGAAAGCACAGAGTCGAGGTTGAGGACAGTTTAGCCCCTTTAATCTTACAGAAACCATATGTGATTTTTTGTTGCAATTCGCTGAAACATTCCTACTAGCTTCGACATTCGTAGTTATTTATAAGTTTGAACAGCCTGAAGTCAATAAAAACAGATGCAATCAGATACCGATTAATCTTAATTAAACATATTAGGAGAAAACAATAAGATTTTACAATTACATCAATAAATCTGAACATGTCTACAGCTGAAACCAAATGAACATCAACAATTCAGCTAAATGTTCATTACAGCGCGTTGATCAAGCTGCAGCCCTTTTATTCTTATGCACACAGCAGGCAGGGCACAAACCAAGGTGAAAGCAGTTAACTTGAGGTAGGTGACAGGCTTAATTTTTCACTGTAGGTGCAATAAAATCTTTGCAAGCAAGAAGCCAATTACAGAGTTCAATAGATTAAACAGAAAAGATAAACTGTCAGGGGATCCAGTCTCTACTAGATGTTTTACACAACCACAGCATATTTGAAATGTTGATATAAAATGTTAAGGCACTATGATAGGCTGCTGCATGATCTCCGACTTTACAACAACTGCGTTTATATAATTTAACAGATCTACTCTAATCTTGCATAAATGGGTAATATTGCAAGATTTTTCTGTCAGTGAATGAAGCCGTGAAAAACAGCAATTTAAAAGTGACCCCAGTCTGAATTAATAATGCCTTATCTTTGAATAAGACCATCTATGTTATGGATTTTATTGATATAAAGGATGTTATTGTCATGCAACATGTTTAGTAGAGGTATAAATATGGATAAGATCAAATTTTAAGCATATTCATGAGCAATTCTAAACATAAGGGCTTTATTGGTGATAACATTACCCATTATTTTCCAGTCCCAGTATAAAGCCTGATGTATTAATGAGTATTAAAATGAATATACTTTTAAAATGATGAAGATTAGGAAATTTTCTTGAACACTTTAAGGATGCATTCCCACTAGCGTTGTTTGATCCACTTCCACAGATTCATTTGGAGACTTTTTTGGTCCGCACTTTGGTTCAGACCAAAAGTCTTGTCTGTGTTTCTCTCTGGAAACTCAGTTCACTTGCAAATGAACCCTGGTGCGGTTCGATTAAAGTGTGAAAGCAAACAGACCATCTAATAAACCAGTTAGTTGTGAAAATGTGTTGTGTTTGAACACCAAAGTAAATACAGAAACCCCAAGACTGCATCATTTATTGCAGCTCTGGTTGTTTTCTTCCAGTGAATGACGTGTTTTTCGGCCTTGCCGTTTAATGAGCCGAATTTTTCTTCTTGGTCAGTGGTCATTTTAGGGTTTATTGCATCATGTTTGGTTGGTCTTCTTTATTAAAGTGCGAAAGTGTGAAAGCAAACCAAATCAAAGAAAGGGGCAATCAAACCGATTCCCCCAGGCTTTCCTGGTGTCAATGCAGCCTACTATTTCTTTCCAAACTTTTTACCAAACAGCAACAGATTTTTGTGCATTATTGTGTATAGCTTAAATTATATTTGTACAACAGTGATGTAACAAAGCAAATCTTCAATTTGACAGGACAATTAAAGAATAAATATTTTAGTGCAGAAACAAACTAGCCTGTAAATATCATGAAAAGGAAAATAAAATGTGAAAAGTATATCACAATTTATATGAAAAAAAAAAAAAGCACACAGATCAGCAAGACATTTGAAACTATTGTAACTCCAAGTAACAATAGATTAACCTAACCCTCCAGCTCACTGATGGGTGCAGTTTGGCCAACCTAAAATGAAATTATTGGCCAGCTATTGGCCAATAATTAACAAGTTAATGACATTTGAGGTGAATCTTGTAATAACTAAGATGGCCGGTCATGGGAATTTGAACACTTTTAAAGCAGAACCACTATGAGAGATGGCGCTGACAGGAATACTATCATTAATGTGTAGGGGAAATCTATGTGTATGAATTATTGATTTCATACTCAGCGCACGGAGTGGTAAGAATGTTGCTATCCAGGGGCGGCAGATGAAATATAATACCATCCTCACAACATATATGTACCACAAGGCAACGTGCAGCTCTATCTAATAAATGCATAAGTAAATGTGAGAATACATAAGTGATTAAATATTAAGCGACTGAACAGCAACAACAAACAAATAGTAAAACAGAAAATAAAGACTTAACATGTTCACTAGATGCAGTTGTTTAATTAAATTTAAATTAATATAACATAAAAGAGAAGATGATGGCACAATGAAAGAAATGTTATCTAAAACCTTTAGGAGAAATGAAGGGGATATGAATGTGGAGAAAATCTGAAGAGCTCTTTCACATGTCTTGTTGTCTGATCCTGAACTGGACAATAGAGACAATAAAACATGTAGTTAAACTGAAGAGTAAAGTTTGAGACACTCGTTGAAGAGTTGATGTACAAAAGCGGATCAAATAAAAGAGTAGTTTTGAGTCAAACAGCACAGCTTAAATATTTTACCTGAGCAAATAATCAGGCTCATGTCCTGTTTAAGCAAGAATAAAGTGCCTGATTACTAACATATCAACTGGTCTGTGACTTATTGTTGATCCTACTAAAGACTGCTTTGGTCTTTATTAAAATAAGTTGGCTTCATCATTGTTTTTAGATCAAAACAGTTTTAGGAGCCTAGCTGCCGAACTGGAAACTACCAAATAAACAATTTTTCTGATTTGCAGCCAGACACTAATTTGTCCAGGTTGTAAATATCTCCCTTGAGGTTAATGTCAACTTTTTCTCCTGATGTCAGATACATGGCAGACTCTGTAGACATCAGTCACAGCTGGCTGATCAACGTGACTTTCATCCAGTTTTTAATTGCTCTGATATACACCAGATCCTGTGCTGCACCGTCTACCTGCAGGAAAACAAATCTCATCTATTCTTCTGCATCATGAAATGAAAAAGTCAGTTTCTTGTTAGACAGATAAACCTTTAATTATGTTTGAACAAATACAAACTGGAAGGGAAAAGTTATCAATAACAATAAAATAGACACGGTATCATGATGGTGCTTGAAAAAAGCAAAACATAAGCAGTAGCTAGTTTTGAATGTTGAAAATACATTTATTTCATGAGCTAAATGTTTAAAAGCTACATTAAATATTTCAGTCTAAACTGAATAAAAATAAACTATTTTCTTTGAGCGGCACTACACAAGTTTCCCACTTTAAAATTTTATGCTTTTAATAAAAATAACGGATTAAGGTTATATAGTGCTTTTTAAGGCACTCAAAGCACTCTACAGTGAATCCATTATTCATTCACTCCTCATTCATACGTGGTGGCGGTAACTTACATGTGTAGCCACAGCTGCCCTGGGGCAGACTGACAACCAATCCAAGCCAACGGCCCCTCCAACCACCACCGAACACTGGCAATAGCAACACTGGAGGCAAAGAGGGTGAATTGTTTTGCCTAACGGCACGACAGGTTGACTGGGAGACCATTTAGAAGGCCCCAAAATCCCCCATTTTTATGGCAACCTGACATTCATGATGCTCATTTCTAGATTCGTTGTTTCCCTGAGGAGGTACACGTCACAACTTTTTTTTCCAACCCCGAGCATTACATGGCAGCTGCATTTTGCTTTACAGCAACACATGACACCTCAGCAACCAGATGTCAATATATTGACTATTTTGGATGCCATCTATGGTGGAAAATAACCACCAGACAGTGAAGCAGAAGCATTAGACTTGTGAGGACAGAAACTGTTAAGCAGTAGTTTCTGTTTCTTCTTCTAAATAAACCTGATTTAACATGGACTACTTAAAACTTTCTGCACTACTTTTTAAAGTTTATCACTCCCCCGTGGGGACAAACGATCTCAACAACTGAGAAGCTAGTAAACAAGTAAATATATGCATGTTGTGTGTGTTTTTTTATTAGGATTGCTGGTGTGGAGTCTAAATTGATGTTGTGAAGTGTGGAGTTTATTGTGGCTTAGTGTATAATGTAGTCGATGCAATGCATACAAAGAGATTAAAAGAATGAAATGCCTAATATGAGTGCCAATTTATTCATACTTGATTGGGAGGGAAGCAGAAATTTGTGTTGTTTTCCCTCTCTTATAGATCTAAATTTAAATATAGATCTAAAATATTTTGTTTTTATTTAATATATGCAGTGTATATTGCAACTAAGTTCACTGATCACGTATTTTTTAATATTATCCCACATTCTAACATCACTTAAAGGCAAAGTTAGATGCTTCTTAATTTGCCGTGACCACTTACACCAACTTGTTGTTTCTTACTTTGATCATAAAAATAATTGGATTAAGCTAATTACAAGCCCAGCTGAGTATTACTGTGATTTTTATGATGGAAATGATAGTTGATTGCTTCTGGCTCCTGATTTGAATTCGGTCAAATAAACATTTTAATATAAAGCTTGATCATTGTCGTGCTCGAATCGATGCCGTGATAAGATGCAAACTTTGATGAATAATGATTGCCTCAAGGGAAACGAGCATGTAGCTATCAACAAATTTAGTATGCAAAAACAGAAAATTTGAATATGAAGTGAAGCTTGATCAAATTATTCTCGGAGTACATGCCATAATTAGTTTATATGTACTGGGTCTGTGATCAAACCAGTGAATGAGAATGTGTTTGGACAGTGCCTGTGGTGAATTTGGGGGAATTTTTTTCTGTATCTGTTTCAAATATAATAATATTTGGTGCAAGTTTGATGTGAAGTTCCGGCATTTTCATTTTTGCTAAGTCTAATTATTCCAAATTTTCAATAAATACGTTTTTAATTATTTGGCATTGGGATTATTCTTGCAGAAGAATCAGACCAATTTATTGTGACATGGTTTTACCTCCTTATTATGAATGCCAGTGAGCTGAATTTGACTTTGCTCCATTAAACTCCTGGCCAGGACAACGAGGCTGTTCAGCTTCTTACTGTTAGCTGTAACCGTTTTAGTTCAAATTACTGTGTTAATCTGTGGAAGGCTGTATTTTAGTACAAGTGAACCTCAAATGTTTCAGAAGATGCAAAAAGGACGACACAATATTATTTTCTATCTGTGAGAGATGCAACAAAAAAAAAATTCCTGCATAATGTTTAGCTATGGAGACTAAGAAACAAATACATGTTTATACCAAAATTTATCCACATATGCAGGTTTTTAAATCTTGGGATTCCTGCTGATGCAGAGAGAGTGACATATTTTTCTTTATCCTGAGGGATTTTTGCACATACTTTAAGAACAGGAGTAGTAACTATTATTTCTTCCCATTGGACCACCCTGTAAGCAGTGAGACGGAATAGCGCAAGCTCGCTGTCAGCCAAGATATTCTACGAGTGAGTGTGTACAGTCCACCCAGGTGTTATATTTACCTCGTGGCCAGAGCGGATAAGAACCCCACCCCAGAATAATTTGATGCAGGACAGCATGCAGATTGTGCCTTTTCCATCCACCCCATCTGCTCCATACTCTCCAACCCCCTTTTCATTGATTTAAAAGAAACACACCACTGAGCATTAACCAATCAGCAAATATGCTGCTATAGCATCATTTGGAGAACAGTTTACATGTTTGAGAATAAATATAGTAAAGGATCAATTAAGAAATCTGGTTTTATTAACTGTGTTTTGTTGTCTGAATTCAGCTCTTGTGAAAAGAAATTTGGGGCTCATTCACCAAACGTTCTTACCAACAAATTTGTTTCTACTTAAAACTTTTTATAAGTTAAGAGTTTGGTAGCAAATGAAAACTTTTATAGCTTGAATTTGTTCTTTGGTAAGAACAAATTCTACAAACACTCAGGAGATGTCTTACGTACATTTGAGTCAAAACATGTTTTAACAAACTCATGTTGTTTTTATGTTTTTAGTTTACTAAATTCTGATTATAAAATTACAGTAATGTTTTCGTCAGATTTTTAAAATTTAATCATTTCAAATTTTGTAATTTAATAGCAAGATATTGCAGATCGTATTCTAACATAATTTTCTTCTGGGGAAGCTATTTTCTTTCATGCCATTATTCAAGCGCAACCTATAGTCAAGATGGGATTTAACTAGTCTTCCTCAAACTGTTGGTGAAACCGGACTGCACAGGCTTTCCACATCTGTTTCCGTCACTCCATAAATCTCTAAGTCACTCCCAGATCCACCTGCTGAATGTGGTCTTTAATAGTTCATTTTTACAACTACAGTAACTTTTTATCATAGCAATTAGTTTTATTAGACGATTTAGGATCGCGATCTTGTATTTAAACAAAAAAAACAACAACCTGCGTCTAGCTCTACATGACAGCACCTGGGTCCAACTGGACTCACAGCAGTCTGACTGCTACTTCATTATGATGTCCCACCCTGTTTGAATTCTTGCTTGTATTATTCTTACTCTCAGAAGTAAGTCGCTTTGGATAAAAGCATCTGCCAAATGACTGTAGAATAGAATAGAATAGAATAGA
>JBAMHW010000017.1:1228814-1244782 GCA_037177495.1 Rhadinocentrus ornatus
AGCAGGCCATAAACATAATAAAATCTAATCTAATTTTAAAAAAAAAGAAATTTAATTTAGGTGATGAATTAGATAAAAAAATTAAAAAAAGAATCACACAGAAAAAAAAAATATATGAATATAAAGATGTTAATAATGTATAAAAACCTCAGTGACCAGACTGAAAATCCAGTAGATATAAACTTATTTACTAAGAGGTTTAAATTATAACTAAGCTAAGTTACACTTATTTTTACTGATTTTATGTAGTTTAAATATAACATTCTCAGCACTTTTTTTCAAACCTTAAAATTAGAATTTGCTCCTTGCATTATTTGAATTGATCCAGGGCTTCGTATCGAGGGGATCGATTATTTTGCAAAGATTAAACAGGGAAACTGTATCGCTCAGTTGAAATCTTTGCAAAAGAGTCGCTGTGAACTTTGGTAAAAAATAGGAAATTAGGTGATTTATTCTCTGGATCATCTTTTTTTTGGCATTTTTTGCTGTTGAAACATGATGTGTAGATTTAATTTTTCCACGTGGATATTAAAGACAATATTCAATGTGCTTCCTTTGAAGCAGACTGCAAGATGAGGCAATACTCAAAGTGTCTTTTCTATACCAAACAGCTGCTTTACCTTTAATAACAGGTAGAAATATTTGGATAAAATGCACCAAGAGGAGATTAATCTAATTTCCCCTCTAACTGAAACTGATTGTGGCAGATTGTGGGTGAAAATGGAGTCATGTGTGGTCTTACTCATCTGGATCCTACTGCCATTAACTAACTAGTTACCTAACTTATCAGCTCATAAAGAACACAACTAGATTTAATTATATAGATAATGTTTAGTTTTTTTAGAAACAAATGAGTAACAAACAGTGTTAACTAGGTGGGGTAAAAAAAAAAAGGAAATCCCACTTTAGTAAATCATTAAGTCACGAGTTCTTGAATAACTGCGAATCAATGAAACCAATTTTATGCTAAAAAAATCCATCAATTTACTAGTGATGACTCATTCATTAATGATTTGTCACTGTTTTTGTTCGCCCCAAGTAGAATTGCATCACATGGTGCTGGGTGCTCCCTCAATACTTCATGGTTATTTCATCATTACTTAACCCCATTATGTCTATTTAAATAAAGTTGTGCATTTTACTGAGGGGGTAACTAAGTACTGAGTTATCACTTTTCTTGCTTTAAAGTTTTTTTTCTCACCATATGTGTGCATGTTTTGTTTTGTTTTACTTGTCCTAGCCAGCATCATGATAGCAGAATGATATCTCGCTGCTGTGTTGTACCAATCAAATTTACTTTGCCAAGAGGGGCGTTGTGGATTTAAGGATTCTCTTGTTGACATGTTGACCACTCAAAGCACGTTTACACCACATGTCACATTCACCCAATCACATGCACACAGCACTTCTATTGTTTTATACCTTGTGTGTTCTCCTTTCAAACACATACGTGTCCCGATAGACACATCTGTAGATAATTTGGGGTTCAGTCTTACCCAAGAAGACTTTGGCAGAGGAAGCCTGCAATGCATCTCCAGGCTATCTGGTTGGTAAATGTCTGCTCTTCCTCCTGAGCAACATCAACCCCAAAAAGGGAATAAAAAAACTCCAGATCAGAGGCGAGAACATCAGCTGTTCAATCAATCCAGAGACATCAGACAACAATCTGTTGCACCTGTAAAGAAAGAAAAAACAACCTGCAGCCTCTGCAAGAAAACAAAGCTGACAATCATAGGAAGCACTTATAAAAAGCCAGACAACCTTAAAAAAAATCACAACAACAAAAAGATCAGCAACACAAACAAAACAACCAAAAACACAACTGTAGTTGTAGTGATGCACATTAGTGAATGAATACAAAATATGAGGAGTAAATTGTGTTTAGTGATGAGTGTGATCGTGCAAATGTAACAATATGTGGTTTCTCATCTCCACTGATGTCAGCACCAAAGGTTACTGCATAACACATACTAAGAACTCTTATTATTCTTGCTTTGCATTGAAACAATAGTGGCTCTTTGTTTGTAGAAATGCCCTGTGATGGCCTGGTGGCCTGTCCAGGGTGTACCCTGCCTCTCGCCTGTTAAAATGCTGAGTTATGCACCAGCTTCCCTGCAACCCTTCATTGGACAAAGCAGTATAGATAATGGATGGATGGATGTTTGTAGAAATATTTACACCCTAATAAATATATACAGTATAGAAAAAAATACAGAAACATACTTATAAATGCTTAATTTAGTAATTAATGAATGAGCAGGTATTAGTTTTGTATTTAACACTATTTAAATCAGTTCAGTTCAGCTTTATTTGTATAGCTCCTATTTATGACAAAGTAATTTCTAGACATTTTTACAGACACAGCCCAATATATTCCAAACACATATATTATCCACTACAGTCCGATTTATAATGACTGTATTCAAATAGACCAATTGATAGAAAAAAAAATGCCTATGGAAAGCAACAGGTTGCTTTGAATATTCTCTTAGATTCAATCCTCCGTCATGAGCATGCACTGGGCAGCAGGCAACAGCAGCAAAAATTTTAACAAGAAGAAAAAACCTACAGCAAAAGATTCTGGAAGGGCAGCCATCTGCCCCGACTGGGAGATGTAGAGGACAGGAAAGAGGGGTAACCGTGGACCATAACTATAAACCAGAGATACCTGCTGAATAAAAAAAAAGACAAACACAAGTTAATGACAAGAAAATGTCATATTTTACATGAAGGATAAAGAGCAAAGAGAGAAAAGTGGTGCTCGGTGCAACATGGGATGTCTCCCAGCAGCATGGCCGCAGATGGCACTAGGGACGGGGGGTTCTGTGCGGTACTATGCGGTTCATTCTTGTTTCTATATTTACTAATTATTAGCTACTACTTTGTTAACCAATCAAAAGTCTCTCATTGTTACAGTGTAACTAAGTGTAAACAATTAGTTTTTTATGGATATGTACCTAAAGTGAACAGGAATTTAGTTATCTTTTAAATTTATTTTAAAATGTCAAAGCTGTCATTTATAACATTACTGATGCTCAAATTATCTTCAGGTCTACAATTTCCAGCGTTGTGATGTTTTTGACCAAGGAGGCTTGTGTGACAAAGCTGAACATCATTAATTCTATTGCGAACAAAAATGGAAGAAAAGGAAGAAAGTGGTTACAGATATGGGTTGGTTATTTCTATTATTAACCAAATAACATCACTTTAATTTCAAATAATCTTTTTTGCTGTATTTTCTCTGTTGGTCAACTAGCAAGTCAAAATTAGCTGAAATGATTTTGATTCTGATGGCATCAGATTTTATGTAAATGCAACTGTTTGTTGACATGTTTCATCAAGTATGATAGCTCAGCCCTGTTACCTTGACATATAAGTCCAAAGTGGATATGAATACTGTTCCCTTCACTTGTAATTACTGATACAATTTAAATACAGCCTAGCATCTGTAATTTCTCCTCTGTGATAAGTCATTGCCGCCTTGCTAGTCATCTTTCTGGACCCTTACAATCATTTCTTGCTCCTAGACCAATAAAACACTCTGGCAGTGATATAGTAGGTTTGATTTAGACAAACTCCATTTTTCACAGTCTTGAAGTTATAGTCACTTCTCTGACATAATTTACAGCCACATGCCACCTCTTCCTCATAGTCATCCCTATTAGCAGTTGAACTGTGCCTCTTTCCAACCTGCTGCCTTCTCTCCACCTGTGATTTCTTTAAATTAGAGACATGCTTTTAACTTATTTGATATGGTAAAAATTAATAAAAAATAAATAGAAATGTCTCTACTGTCTAAGTAGCGGGTCATGTGACTAGCTGTCTATACTGTCGCTTAACAACAGAGAACATCATACATCAAACAAAGAGGACATCATACAGTGTTCTCGTCTTTTTTTCTTTTTTTTTTCTAAACCCATCTTTATCCCTAACACAAATTCCATTTGTGAGGCTTTGACATTTTTATGTGATTTATTCTATTGTCCTGACTGCCCCTCCGCCCCGTCCCCTTGCCATTGCATTGACAATCCCAGCCTTTGTTTTAGCAATGAGAAGCAGCATTCTTCCAGAGGGATGACCTCTTCTGTCTCTACAGGGGCTGGCACAGAGGACGCGACCCAACCCGAGGATTGGGTAGCACCCACCGGATGCTGTGACCAAAATCAGCACCATGCGTGTCAAAACAACTTTCCCTAAACTGAAAGAGAACTTGATGGGTTTCTGTGTTTATCAGCTACTTTGACTCCCATATCATCATTACCAGAACAGGATTAGACTTGGTGGATCATCATTCATGTCTGTAAGTGTCCATACTGCTATATTGTTACCTTATATTAAGGATATTGTATTAACTGATGTAACTATTATTTATTGGTAATCTTCCAACAAGGAAACCTGATTGAGACAAGAAATAAATATGTCAGATACTCATCTTTAAAGTTTCCATAATGTCTGGATCCTTGTATCTGACCACAATGACTTGCATGGCTAGTTCAACGTTGGGAGCTGTCGGGTTGCTGATTCTTGGTTTGGTTCTGTCTTTGTCTGACGGCTCTTACTACCTATGTAAAAAGTCAGAAATATCTCCCTTTCTCTTCATTTTTATATCTTCCTAAACAAAATAAGACTGGCTACAGGCTATATTCTCCATATTTTTATGCTGTAACTTACTTAGTAACTTACTTAGACAACCAGCCTCCTGTTTATTAATCTGGATCATATAGCTTTAGCTTAGTCAGAGCTAAGTAACTTGGAAAAACTGCTATGTTGGAAAAAGAAAGAAAGAATGTCCGTGTGATTGATCCAATGATCCAAACAGTGGGAAAAACTTAATTTGTGGAGGTGATTTGTAGTCCCTAAATACACTGAAAGCTAGCCATGACATAGTTTCCCTATGTTATCTTAAAACTAAGCTAGTGCTCTACCATATAACTAGATTAGCACTCCTACATTGCTTCATGCTAACATTACATTAATAGCCTTTCAAAACATTAGTAGTTGTACTTGCTCAGGGACTTAGGGAGTAAATCTCTTGTAGAAATGTGCAGTCAAATATCAATATTTATAAGTTATTCTTAAAGGATGACTAATTGGGAAACTACTTTTATATCTACTTTAAACTGGTTTAGTGACACTAGTTGGCCATGTGTGTGTGGAAAGATGTTTCTGTCCCCCTCCAGTAACCTGTCAATCACCTGAGATGGCACCTAGGTTGTTCATTTAGATTTAATAGGTGGCCACATCAAATCAAACATTATTTATATAGCGCTTTCACATACCAAGAGGCACCCAAAGGGCTGCACAGGTAAAATTGTAATACAAAATACAACATAAAATCAACAATAAAAACAACAATAAAATAAACAATAAAAGACAAAAAAAGATAGATAGACAGACAGACAGACAGACAGACAGACACACACACACACACACGCACAAACACACACACACACATACATACACACGTACATACAAACATACATACAAACATACATACATACTTACATATTTACTTTATTAATCTCCAGGAGAAATTCACAAGAATCAAGATGGTTCCAAGCCTGGTCAGACAACTTATAATTTTTTAATGAATCTACTATAGGAAATCTGTTGTCATTTTTGAAGAACCACATTTTTATTACTGTTTAAATTTTTACAAAATAAATAAAAACATAATACTTTTGTAAAAAGAGGATAAACAAACTTTCTTCTATGGGATGTAGATATTTATGGAAGATTATGTTTAAAAAAAAAGCCTCTAGTTTCCAACCTAATTACAAGAAAAATAGATTTAAAAAAAATATTTTACTGGTACTTTAAGTGTCATTATGTTGTTGAAATTAAATGTAATTATTCAATAAATAAAACAGAAAAATTGCTAAAAAGAAAAACATGTATTCGGTAATTTATCTATGTTTATAAACATTAGTTAGTTCTTTAGCATTTTTAGCCATGTACGTATTAAGAGCCGTTGTGGGAGGTCCAGAGACCTACTTGTGGCTCTGGAGCCGCAGGTTGCAGACCCCTGGTTTAGGGCTGCTGAGAAAAAAGCTGTCTCCCCGAGTCGAGTCCTAGCGACTACTAACCGCCTTTGTTCTTAGATCTCAGAGCTCTACAAGGACAGTGATAGTGCAGAAACTCAGAAATATAGGAAGGTGCCAGACACTTTTAACATTTAAATGTCGAAAGTAAAGTTTTTAAAGAAATTCTAATGAGACAGGCAGCCAGTGAAGGGATTGCAGTACTGGAGTAATGTGCTCCCGCCTCGTTAAAAGGTGGGCAGCGGAGTTATGTACCAGCTGTAGACGGTGGAGGAGAGACTGGTCAATTCCAGTATAAAGTGAGCTGCCGTAGTCCAGTCAAGAAAAGATAAAATCGTGAATGACCCTTTTCTAGGGGCATCATAAGAAAGATAAGACTTGACTTCACTAATTAGCCTCAGATGATAAATACTTGACTACTGCACTGACCTGCCGGTCAAATTTGAGGCAAAAATCTAAAACAACCCCAAGACTTTTAATTAAAGAGGGGTTAAATGAATCCAGAGAGCAAAAAGCACTGCTGCATTCTGCCATACTGTAGCTCTGCCCCTGATGCAGACAAAAGAATAAATAACTTCAAGAAAAATATATAACTTTACCTTTAAACAAAAAAGTACTGCATGGACTGCACAGGTGTCTTAATGGGACTCTGTTATCTGTGACATGTATTATTCTCAGAAGGCTAGAAGGTGTCCACAGATCTGAGCTGCCCTTCATACAGTTTGCTCAGAGTGCTAATTGGGTTGGAGGTTGAACACACAATGTAATCCAAAGGTGTGGTGTCTGACACCTTTTATCTGGATCTCTGAAGAATCTTTCATCGGCCTGTCTTCTGTCTATATCTGCTTCAAAGTCTCCAGCAGTCCCTGCATTTGACTGTCATTAGTGCAAATAACGTTAGAAAGGATTTCTCAACTGAGGCGGGATTTGTCACTGAGAGGTTTGATACGAAGAGAGAACCTATTTATAGTTTTCCCAAGCTGTGCAATACATTTTAAACACAGAAAAGTAAGAAGCTTTCAATCTCTTTAAGTGCTGACTGAAGCTGGCCTCATCTTCCACTCTCCTCCTTTTTTTCTTGGCTCTTTGATCCAGTTGAGGTCTATGTTTGTGATGTAGAACTGAGGCTGTTTCTAGTACGGCATGCCTATATACAAGCAGATAAAAATTATCATTATTCATGATGAAATACTGATTCTAAATAGCTAAAGTCAGTTTGTTGGGTTTTTTTTTGTTTTGTTTTTTTAGCAAATTATTCTTCGTTTTGTTGGTGATCCACTATTTCAACAGGAGCTTGGATACATACATGCTTAATGCATGTGTACCCTGTTTCCATGTTTACATCTGAGCTGATTAAAATAATGCTGTAATATTTAGCCTGATCAGAAGTGAATGCAATCATGAGATTATCAAATAATATATAGATAACAGAAATAATCTCCATAAAATTGTGACACACAGTTTTTTAAATCTAAATGACTGGGTGTTACTTTGACAGGAAAGTTGCTGCTATCCAGATGTTGAGACAGCTTCTGCGGGTTGCAGAGCAGAAAGTGGCCCACAGTTAAACTATTATTGGGCAACTGTGGTCCTCGAGGGCCACAATGCTGCAGGTGTGTTCGATGTTTCCCTGCTCCTACACACCCAATTAAAATTTTTAAAAAGTGTCTCTCCTCATCAGTTTGTTGTTACGTTCTGCCTAAGCATGTTGACCCATTGATCTGATGTTCTACAGCAGTGCATGTCTGATTAAGCTCAAGAATAAAATATATTGTGATATTTTAGGGGCTTTTTGTGCTTTGACATGCATAAAGTGATTGTGTTAAATTAGCATGTGATATCATCTCTTGTTAGGTTGATTAGTGTTTCTAAAACTCTCTCTGGGAGTGAGTTCAAGTGTGTGTGGTTGTTATGGTGTGGTGACCTGCCCAACGTTTACAGTCTTTCCTTATAGTACCTCGGACTGACTCAGTTTAATAAATAGTTTTATTTTCATAGCAGCACTTCACAATGTTGTCTCAGGGCACTTTACAGATGAATCAATTCAAGCCAATTTATTGAAATTCAGTCAGTATCCCTACAAGCAACTTGTAAAAAATAATACCCTGGCTAAGGGGACTCCAGCCCCTTTGTGGCCCTAAATTGGTATAGAAAGTGGATGGAACACAAATTCACCCTTTTTATTGTAAAAGACGGTCATATTAGTTTCCAAAAATTGTTTTGTGAAACCACACATCTATTTTTTATCTAATTACACACCCTGAAAGCCAAATTCAACCTCTACTGTTCACCCTGTGTTTAACTGTCTAGTCTAATGAATTTTTAAATGTAGATTTTTTTTTTTTTAACAAATTACTGAAATTCAAACATGAAACATGAGTGTTTACATCAACGTTTCCTGCCACATGTTAAATCATCATCACACACAAATGTTTTCCACCAGGACACAAATTCAGCATCAAACAGGGACTTTTTTAACTCACATTTAAAATCCAGAGGTAGTTAGTTCATCGGTATCCATGACGTGCTGTTCAAATGTGGCCCTATTAAACTTATCCTGATGTGTTAATTAGCCAGTAAAGCCTTTGATTCAAGATGGTGGTTGGTCCTTTGTAATCAAGGATTAATTATGTCTAAAGAGTTTTGATTAATCAGCAGAGGCTCCATTTTATGAAGAAAGGCCTGAAGAGAAAAGAAACAACACCGTGCAGAGAAGCTGGCTGTATTGTCAGGATCACTGTAATGTGAGGTGTAGATTGAAAGCTGAAGGGTTTGTGAACTGCAGGAGATTGAAAGCTATTTTCTTCATTCACACCAGCTTATCAGCACAAATATAAACGGAAACAGGTTGCTAATTATCTGACAACCATTATCGCTGTTACTTCTGTTATTATTCACATTAAAAGTATTTTTTAGTGCTTTCGTGTTGATGTTAAACACTTTCTCAGCATTTGTACTGTGGATCTAATTATGGTTTCTTTTGAATCCAGTAATCCCAAAGAAAGAACGCTTGGATTGTATGACATCCATTTTATTTTTTTATTTTTTTTTACTATTGAGGTAAATCGTTGCATTAGTAAATATACATAGCGAAAGCATCAGTTACTGAGATGCTATTTTTTTTTTTTTTTTGCTCTAAAAGTTCAACCGCAAACCGTAACAATGCAAACCATCAGGATCATCTTGTTTACTGTCTTTTGGCAAGAGAAGTTGATAAATTAACTGCCACATCTAATTAATGGAGGACCTCATCAAAATCCCTGATTAATTTAAATTTAATATAATTTAAAGGTGGCGTGTAAAAAAAAAAAATCATAGTTCACTGACAAATTTTAAAAACTGTGTTTCTATTGGTACCTAATCACTTTACTGAATATGTTGTCATTCTTTTAGAATGAGCCATTAATATCTACTTGCTGCGGGTCCACATACATGGCAGATTATTTGTCCGTAATTTTTACAATTTTTTAACAACTGATATTTGATTGATTATCAGGTAGTTGACGTGTTTTCTGACACATGATCTACGCTGTCCATTGGCAGAAGTTTGCTCACCTGTGGTCACATGCACGTATGTGTGTGTATGTGTGTGTGTGTGTGTGTGTCTGGGCAGAACTCTGAGAGTGCGACACAGGCAGCAGCTTTAACATGTCATGTAATTCAGATAAATAACATCATACTGTTTAGCTTTAAATAAAGCAAATGTGACTTTAAATTATCTCTGTTGTGACTAGGTACTGTATAGAAACAAGACCCTGATCCACGTACTAATTTACACATGTACAGATAGACTATATGAGGCTTAACCAGAGGTCAAATTACAGGGGAGCTAAGGGGAGCTCGGCTCCACTGAAAGGCAGAGGAGCTCCCCTAAAGACATTCAGCTGATAATTTAGGGGGAGCCCTAAATTTAGTCCACTTTCAGGTTGCATTTAATTTTCTTAAAAGGTACCTGATATTTCTTGAAAAGAGTAGCATTAATTTGTCAGTGTTGTGTTTATTCATTATTTTATTTAATTACTTTAAACTTCTAAAAGTGATTTGTTCCGTTTCCGTCAGCACCGTGGACAGCAGCATTGGGTGTCCATACAACCACCACTTCATATGCTTCTTATCCTGGTTGTTAAAAGAACTTTCAGTCCTTGTTTCTGATTAAATGAGCAGCATACAGTAGTAGCAGAGAGGTTTTTGGTAGACTGCGCTATGTGCACTAATAAATATGCACCTGCACATTAATTGGGAAGGTGCTGTGTACGCCTGAATAAAGGTTCCCCTGATTGATTTTAATTATTTTATTTTGTTTAAATGTATTTTAATTTTTAAGGTACATCATATGCTATTTTTTTTTTTATGTTATGTTGCATGTTGTAACACTTTGCTGTTTTTAAAGTGTGTTATAAATAAAGTTGCAGTTGCAGTAAACAGTAAAATAATGTAATTAATTTATTTATGGAAGCTGACCTGGTAGACAATCTTCTTTAATCCAAGCAAAAGGCACATCATAACTAAACATATAGTTAAATTCATGTTCATGTGGCCTGTTTTAAAGGAAAGCAAAGCACACACCTGAATCGCTGGTCAATAAAAGTCAACAATTTATTCTTTCTTTTTTTTTTTACAGGAATTGGTGCTGCTCCTGGTCTTACTTTGGTTAATATGAAATTATCTGGTTCCAATTGTGTTTGTAAGTTGCAGTTTCTTTAGGTAACCCACAGTACACTACTAGTTAACTCCCAGAGGGGCTAATTATGATTTGCAACCCCACACTAATGTACCTGGGATAGTTAATCTGTGCCAATAGCTAAAATTATATCCAACTAAGAGGTCAGCAAACACAAACTTCAGGTAAGATAAAAAAAAAAAATTAAGACAGTTGTTTCCACAGGTTTAAAAAACTTCTGAACAGTCAGTCTGAACATCAGTCTAAATAAAAACTGCAATACAACACACATTGATGGTGACTTAAGCCTTAAGGGTGTGCTATTGTTTTCGCAAACTCTTATAGTTTCCTGCAACTTCATTACTGCAGGAATCTGTGTTGAGCTCCAAATTCTGTTGTGGGTCAAAACTAAAATGACGCTAATAAGAAAATGAGAAAAAACATCTAAATTCATTACCTTGGTGAAGAACTTATGGACTGTAATGTTCAGTTTTGATTACAACTACTTACTTTAACATAAACCTATAAGATGGATATCCCATGTTTTGTGTTGCATTAGGATTCTTTTTAGAGCAATTGCATAAAGAAATACTGTTTTCGTACTTATATGAATCACATCTTTGTCCACACAGTATAGGATTCACATTTTCAGCCAAACTGTACCCCTCTTTAAATCGTTGGCTCCCTTGTTCTCTGTATTACACCAGCATGCTTTCAGTTGAGATAAAACAGAAGGCTTGGAGCAGTGTCTGACCTATATTTCTGTTTTCCTTCTGAACAAAATGCCTCCTTCCTCATCATTTGTGCCTGGCAGCTACAGTATGTCGTTGTGAAATTGTAGAAGACTTCTAAATGTAATGTAAAGTGATCATCAGTGGTCATCAGATGTAGAGAAAAGTGGGAATGCTGAAGATGACTTGAAAAGTAATGGATTTTTCCTTTTTTCCATATTTTATTTCTATTGATTTCAAAGGGGAAGTGGGGGAAATGCACTTTATCATAATCTGATACTTGGTATGGTTCCTTCATAAGCTAGAAGCGTAAAGCCTCCTAATGGCTAGGTTTTGAAGAACTCTGAATCCAGTGTGAAACTGTTTACAGCATCTGAAGTACAGTAAAGATAAATATTTCTACACACTAAAATGACACATCTTAAGCAGGCATAAAAATGAGTGACTCCGTCTACAGTAATAGTACTTGACACATTCATCAATTCCACTCCAGCACTGATCAGATTGAACAATTATTATGAAGTCACTCAATAACAACAGCAAATGTATTCGTGAGAATACAGTAATACCTCGTGATTAATTCGTTCAGTGACCTTGCTCGTATCTCAGTTTGCTCATCTCTCAAAGCAATTTTCCCCATTTAAATTAATTGAAATTCCATTAATCCGTTCCAGCTCGCAAAATTCCACTCCAGTTGTTTTGTTTGTGTTTTGAATATGAAAAATGTAAAGTACCTGTATTTATAAATGACAAATATTGTATAAAAGCATACAGTAACAAAAGAGAATGTTAAAAAATAAACAGTTTTTTACTATAAAGTGTATTATTTACCTTGGAGATCAGATGACTTGAGCTAACGAAAGATGCGCACGGAGGTTGAGGGAGGAATAAACAGGCTGAGGAGTTAGGAGGAGTTAGGAGGAATAGGAGACGCATGAAGCTGAGAAAATAGAGCACACGTTGTTGTTGTGGGTCTTTGCTCGGCTCGGATGCTCGTATCTCAAAGATTTGTTCGTATCTCCAGGCAAAAGTTGGTCGTATCGCAGCTCGCATCTCTAAAAATTCGTATGTCAATGCACTCGTTTCGCGAGGTATCACTGTATTTGGGAGATTACACTGAGACGTGATGGTAAAAATGTAAGTTAGAGCAGAAAAAATGTGGATGGCATTTAGCTCTACGAGACATCAAACATCCTGGATAGCAAAAGATGTTTGTTCCAAATATGGCCCACATCTGCAGTTGTGTTTGGCCGTATTTAGCTTTTTTTTTACAGTGTTGACTCCAGTGTAGCTGCCAAAACTCAGCCACCACATTTTGCTGTAATCTATGGCAAGGAAGGCTGCTCATATTCGGACCACTTCTGGCCGACACCATACTTACCTTAATTCACGTCCAAGCCAACAAATGTCTTCTGGACCTCCCTGTTGTCCACAAGACACCTTCCGTAACCCATGTCCAGGCTAGCAACTAACACCCGGCACACATATCAATTACCATAAGTGCCAGAAGCTTGAATTAGGCCCAAACATGTCTGCTATCAGGGATTTCTCCTGGCATGTATGATAAGATTAAGATGGACAAGAAAATCTTAACAGTCTTTTGCTGTTTTAGCAACTATTGCTAGCAGTGGTGTAGTACTGCTGCAGGCAACAAGACTCTGTACAGTTATGTTCCATAGCCATGTATGGGATATATATCAGATCTACAACCATAAACTGAAGTGGCACAAATTTAGAATCTGGACCACTCATCATCCTCACCAGTTTTCCCAACTAGAATTCATACAACCTGCACCTTCATTGCTCAAGATTGGTAGGGCCCCATCAAAACCTTGCCTCCTAGTGTCACATACACAAGTTTTTCCACTCCTGAAGGAGATGCCCCCGTTGTAGTGCACCTTCAAAGTAATGTACTTGTTAGAATGTATCCTGTGGGAGACTGTACATCTGTCTGAGCTGATTAAAGGACATCAAACTAACTCCATTACTATTCCAGTCACCAGTGGTTTAAACCTTTGTTTCTTTGCAGATTGTCAAACTACCAATAGGCAAACTTTGTGGAAATTTGTTTCTAATAATGTACATAATTTAAACATAAAAAAAAAACAAAATCTGAACTATTACTGAACCATTTCTAACAGTTCAAGAAGTTTCTCTTTTGCATGACAGAAAAATTCCCTTTGGTGTTGACTTAAAGCCTTGTCACATACAGACACTAAATGCACTAAAATGTTGAATATATGACATGCTAAAGGGAAAGTACAGCAACATTTTGAAGATTTCCAACGGCACTTTTTTTTTTCCTTATTGAGTTCTGAAAGCTCAGTCTTCTTATTTCACAGTTCTCTGGTTGTTATGATTGTGCATCACATCATGTGTTATATGCCTTGCAGGTACTGACATGACTCAGGATCTACTCTGGAGATGCCGAAGAGACGAGACATCATTGCCATTGTATTGATTGTGTTGCCTTGGACACTGCTCATCACCGTTTGGCACCAGAACAACATTACTTCTCTGCTTGCTGCTCAAAAGGGTAAAAATTAAGAATCTGTATTGGTGCTTTGAGCTATAAACTCCATTTCTAGAAAAATTGGGACATTTTCTAAAATGCAATAAAAACTTAAATCTGCAATTTGTTTGTACAAACCTTTTTTTTTAACAAGTAGGAGTGCAAAAGCTAATAAACTTCTGTTTCTGAAATTACCAACTTAATTGTAATTAACCATTGTAGGTAATTATGGGCTTTGTTATCCTTTCAGATCATTTCCCCCCTCACCACCATGATTTTGGTTGTTACCCCATATAGGATCATTTTTGTAATATAGGGCTTATTTTGAAGAAATTTTAAATTCCAATGTCAATTTCTCTTAAAGGTCAGTGGTACAACAAGAGAAATTTAATACCCTTTCAGGGTCCTTTAATACCCTTTCAGTGTATTAAAGGACCACAAAACTCCTCCCACTAACACTACTATTAAAAAAAAATAAAATAAAAATTAATAACCTTTATCCCTTTTTTGTGCTTAAATAGCTCACTCTTAATAAATATTCAAACCCTTTAAAGGCCAATTTACTTACATGAGGTCGTTGCTTTTAAGAATAAAATGTTATTTTCGATACAATATGTAATATATTATATAACTGATTTGCTCAGATAACTCAGTAATTTGTAATTATTTTAATTATTTTAACTTTTTCTAAGTTATATATAAAGTGACATGTAATTAAACTGTCAGTTAAAGGGTTAAAATAATTTAAACAATTATCTCAGTTCTCTGAGCAAAATAACAGAAAATCTGCAATGTATTCATAGCAGTTTTTAGGGAGAGGCCTATGAGAAGGCCCCACTGATTTTGGAGACACATGCCATTATGTAAAAAACATCTTTTACTGAAAGGACCTTGTTTATTTCAGCAGGACAATGCCCTGGCTTCATAGGCACAGAGTGTGAGAGCTTGAGAGCCCTGACAGCTGTCCAGATCTGTCTTCTATTAAAAATTAATAGAACAACATGAAGAGGAGAATCAGACAACAAGCCTGGACTACTGAACAGCTAAAATCTTTGCATTAAGCAAGAATTGTCAGATTCCACTGAAAAACTGCCACAATTACTAACCTAAGCTCCCAAAACATTTTAACCTTGTGTTAGGGTGGGCACCGACCCGTTTCTTAGGTTTGAATGTATAAAAGTACCACATGTTGTTTTTTTTATTGCTTCAAGGCTTTTTGACTTTGTCAGGCACTTCTTTTCAACAGAATAAAAAAATAATAATTTCATCAAATTTTAAAATGCTCTGGTTGAAATTATACCTGTCGTGTTGTTAGGGTTGGTTTTGACCCAGTTATAAAAATAAGATTATAAAACAATAATTAGAGCCAAAACTGAAATCATAAATGCACTGTAAGCCAACATACTGACAGCCAGCTACTCTCCCAACCATGTGAGCTTTAGGGGTGTCTCATGTTGTGTTGTTTTCCAGTATACATGCACAAAAACAAAAAAACAAAGATGGACATGTCCAGATATGTGAGGTCAATTCATCAATTTGAGTGGCCATTTGAATTGCAGAGTGCACATCTACAATTTACAGCATACAAAAATGAGTAGAAGAATTACAGTGAGCCAAGTTCTAGATAATACTTTTGGTGAAAATAAGGGAGAGGACATAGAGCAGCATAGCAATACAGATGAGCCATTTTCTGAAGAAGAAGATAATGTAGAGTCTGATAAGGAGGTCCCTTGTACAGAAGCTGCTCCCTCTGAAAGATTCAAGTCCAAAAGTGGTACGATCTTTTGGACCTCAGTACCTCATAATGTACATGGCACGGCAGTTGCTGCAAATGTCATCAAAATGACCCCTGGAATCACAAGATTTGCTGTGACGAGAGTCAGTGGCGTCAAGATGTTTTTTAAGCTATTTATACAACTGTCACTAAAAAGATTCATCATTGCTATAACAAACCTTGAAGGAAAAAAAGTCCATGGCAGCATGTGGAAAGACATTGATGAGGAATACCTGGATGCTTACATTGG
>JBAMHW010000017.1:1264146-1278645 GCA_037177495.1 Rhadinocentrus ornatus
CTTCCCCACCAGAGAGGTGACATTCCACGTCCCTAGAGCTAGCTTTTGCAGCCGAGGATCAGACCGCCAGGGTCCCCATCTCTGGCAGCCGCCCAGCTCACACTGCACCTGACCCCTATGGCTCCTGCAGGTGGTGAGCCCACGGGAGGGGAGGCCCATGTCATACTTTCGGGCTGAGCCTGGCCTCCAAGCGCTCGCCTCCGTGCTCCACCTCCAGGCCTGGCTCCAGTGGGAGGCCCGAGTGACACACGTCCGGGCAAGGGAAACCCTGGTCCTTGCTTTGTCATCATCATAGGGGTGATTTGAGCCGCACTTTGTCTGGTCCCTCCCCCAGACACCTGTTTGCCATGGTGACCCTACCAGGGGCATAAGTCCCCAACAACATAGCCACTAGTATCGTCAGGACGCACAAACTCCTCCACCGCGATAAGGTGGCGGCTCAGGGAGGAGGAGGATAAATGCTACAACTTTAAATATGACACAAAATGTTACTAAAGATTTTTCATTTATTAGCATTTAACTGCTTTTTTATTTAGTACATTTTGTATTAGTTTTAAGGATTATATTTTATATGTTTAATAGCTACAGAAATGCATTGCACTGGATATCAGAATTAGATTTAAGCGCAATGACATCAGCCATCTGTTTTTAAACAGCTGTTTCGAAAGCCACCATTACAATCAGCAGCATACTGATTAGCAGGAATGAATCCATCTCTTGACTTGTTAATGACTTGTTAGAAAAACTGAGAAATGTCGGTATTTTCAGAATGGTTATGTACTGGAGCCATTAGTAGAGGCACATGAAGGCCTTTCTGTAATGACAGTAGGTGCCAACATATATCTTTTTTGCAGGAAATAGCTCTCTTACCTGCCAGGTGTTACCATGAATTTAATTGTGTTATACCTCCAGAGACCCATTAACAGAGTTTGTGCCTTTGCCAAACTCTTATAATGTAGGATTGAAATAGAAAGCAACATGTACCTTTTTAGTATTAAACAGTAATAGTTACCTTCCTTATTCTTATTCTCTTTCAGTGAGCCAAAAGTAGCGAGCAGGATTTTTCAGTGCTGTGCCTGGAATGGGGGAGTGTTTTGGGTAAGCACTTTCATTTTTCTCTTTCACAGTCTAGTACTGCTTAAACTTTGCCCCTCATTTATTTTACAGCTTTTCTAAAATGTTCCCTGTTTCATCCATGTTGTATGGATTTAATTATTTTTATTGACCAATAAACTTAGCTGGCTTAAAAGTTCAAAGCCAAATACTGGATTGTATTTGTACTTTTTTGTGTTGGGGTGTGTGTGTGTGTGTGTTAATAATGACCTAACACACTTCATTTTGTCCCTCCAGCTCAGTTTGTTTCTCTTCTACCGGGTGTTTATCCCACTGCTGCAGACTCTCACAGCAAAAATCATTGGTATGTATAGTTGCTGTTGAATTTGGGGCAGACCGTCTGGTATGTGGTAACAACCAGTCAGTGAACAAATTTGGTTTTCTTTTCAGGTGACCCCTCTCTCCATGGCAGTGTGTGGTCCTGGTTAGAGTTCATTCTAACCTCCGTCTTCAGCGCTCTCTGGGTTCTCCCCCTGTTTGTCCTCAGCAAAATTGTCAACGCCATCTGGTTCCAGGTTAGGCCCTGCGTCAATGATAGATATCACTGCACGGCCTGACATTAGAGATGTGACGTTCATGAACGAATCGATTCTTTTGAACGGCTCTTTTAAATTAACGATGGAAACCGAGTCACAGCTGTGAGATGTTCATTTGTGAGCCCTTCTTTTAATATACAAATTTTCCACACTGCCATTATCACATTTGTGACATCAAAGAAGTCTGATGTCCAACACACTCCATTCATGTAAAATATCTATGGTCAGAGTATTGTTCGGAAACAAATACTGTGAGTTCTATCCAAAGCATTTACTAGATTTGCACTGATTGCTCAGGTTTACCCTTTTTTTTTTATCTATATTTTTCCTATAATTTTTTTAATCTTGTATAGTAGATTTTATACAGGTACTTACTTTGATTGTTTGCCATTCTTATATATTGTAAAATTTTGTAAGATATTATAAGAACGAGCCAGTCTTTTGAATGGCTCTTTGAAAGGAACGGCTCCTCAAGACCCGGATCCCTTCAAAGAGCCATAAATCCCATCTCTACGTAACATGCCTTACCCACGACACTGCAATAAAATGATAGAAAGACAAGTTCTATGGCATAAGGATTGTATAATTAGATTGTATAATGTTTTTTGTTGCAGTTGGGGTGCAGGAACATGGATTGAAGTGTCAGGTGTGTTCTTTGTTTGCAGGATATAGCTGACCTAGCTTTTGAGGTGTCTGGCTGCAAAGCCCAGCCGTTCCCCAGTGTCAGTAAGATCATCGCAGACATGCTTTTTAACCTCCTCCTCCAGGCGCTCTTTCTCATCCAGGTACACAGGTTCATTCATGCATTCTAGTTTTTCAGTTCAAACATCCAGACTCTTGTGTTTAATTCTTCTTACAGATGCCACTCTGGATGTTTAGTTAAATTTATTTTTTTCTTTTTGTACCACAGAATATATTGAATTAATTTCTGCACAAAACATTAAACATTTCCTTTTTTCTCTGCATTTCTGGTGAACTGAATCACTTGTGTATATCTTTGTTGTCCATTAGGGTATGATTGTTAGCCTTTTTCCCATCGATGCAATTGGACAGATGGTCAGCCTCCTCCACATGTCTCTTCTCTACTCCCTATACTGCTTTGAGTATCGCTGGTTCAACCATGGTGAGATGATATTCACATTTTGTTTATTAAGTTGTATTGTTTCAACAGAAAACTCAAAAAAAAAATATATATATATTGTTTTATTTGCTTGTTAAAGGCATTGAGATGCATCAACGGCTGTCTAATATTGAGAGGAATTGGCCATATTACTTCGGCTTTGGTTTGCCCATGGCGCTGCTGACTGCCATGCCATCATCATACATCATTAGGTTGGTTGCAGTGCTGCTTTTTAAAGTGATGAAAACAAAACAAATGTGATTATTTGTAAGGTCTCTGTTTTTTCAAGTGCTACACAGTTGATTTATCAGCATTATTAGGTGTGTTTCTGTTACCCCTAGAATTGTACAAAACCTAAATAAACTGGTAATAGAAACACCTACATTTTAAAAAAACCTCTTAAATATCTCTAAAATGTTTTTATGCTCTCATGAGGTGGTTTTTCAGACGTGTCGATATATAAATATATCACAAAAGTGTAATGGAAACACTTTTTTCTGCATTCAAACGTGATGTAGGGGGTCATGTGACCAGTTCATTTCAAGTAAAGATGTTGCAGTATTAGTAGACGCAGGAGGAGACGGAAATCTTTTACCAAATAATTAAAATAAAATTTAATACTGCCATCCTTGATAGCAAACAACAGTGAAATGCAGAGTTTTACAAAGAATTAGAAAACTCAATGAGAGAAGATCAATGAGATTTTACTAGAATAACGGCGCTAAACACCATTCAATGGGAACACCTGCAAATTGCAATTGGACTTTGTCAAAACTTTTTAAATTTTGAAACTGTAATGGAAACGCAGCTATCGAAGAGGCAGTTATCAAGTAGCTCCCGTTGTTTTGGCTCCGCATCTATGTTTATAAGTTGACTCATTCATAGCGACGAAGATCTGCCAGCTGTCAAGAAAATACCATTTCTCTGCTCGTGAGAGTGACCAAAACTAGGCATAATGCTTGGAGCATTTTAACACCTGATTGTGCACCTTACACATAAAAACCAAACCCCAAACATTTTGAGAGAAAGGTCAGTTGAATTAAAATGCTACTAGATCTCAAGTGAGCCGCCTATAGCAGCTTTACACCAAAGCATACGGAATCATTCATCTGTCCATTTTCTTCCGCTTATCCGAGGTCCTGTTGTGGAGGCAAAAATTTAAAAGTCCCTCTCCCCAGATATACACTCTCCAGCTCCTTGTGGGGGATTCTGAAGAATTCCCAAGCTATAAAAAGATGCTTAATCCCTCCAGTAGGTTCAGGGTCTGCCACGGGGTCTCCTCCCAGTTTGCTGTGCCTGAACATGAACGTGTAAAGTTTGCATAAACCGACTTTACATAATTTTATTTTTTTTAACATGTCAAAAATCAATTAAGGAACTCATTTCAATTTAGAGGTTTTTTTTATTTATTGATACATTAATGCAAACATGACTTAAAGTTCAGGTTTCTTTAGATCTGTCTCTGGTGCTTGTATTAAATAAGCTAAGTGCCTGAACTCGACTGAAGGATAAGATAACAAGGATGATAAAATATACTTTATTGTCCCAGAGGGAAACTTGCATTGGGCAGAAATGCCTCTAGATCGTGCAGCAATCTCATAATATCATGACATTTATAACAGGAAAAAACAAACATGCAGAATTCCCAAATGGAAACCATTACATCTCCAGTCATCCCACCATGTGAAAGAATATTTTTACATCTTATTGGTGGATTAAATTTAAGTTATATGCTAAGTTAACTTGCAGATTGGTTTCCTACCTCTCTTAGGTGATGTAAACACATAAAAATGCGCATTAAGAACTTTTCTTAAATCAAAACTTTCATTACCTTCTTGCAAACAGATTTTTCAAATAGACAGTGATGTTATTTTGCACATAATTTTCATGGCTGAGGAAGACGTGCGGAAGTTTCATTGTGGTGTTTTAGTTTTTTATAACACTGCCAAACATGTTCTCCAAAGTCAGCCACTGTCTTTGGCTCACAGAGTTACAGATGTCCACAGCATGTGATTAACACCATTTTAATTTATTCACATTCTATATATTATAGTAGAAGGCATGTTTGTGTTTCTCTATCTGTTTAAACTTTGTTCCCTTTATATACTAAATTTTAAATTGGAGAATTTTAGGCTCTGACAACAACTACCAGGGTCCAAAGTGATATCTCTGTCCCATCTTTAGATTTATTGTTTAAGTCATGTTTTTAAAATAGAAAAATGATAAAAGCTGCCAGTTTATAGTGTCTTTAAACCTTCTCTACATTCTATAAAGCATTATGAGATGCTGTTGGGATGCAGATCCCAGTATCTTTCTGTGAATGTTTTAATTAATCTTGTGGACTGCCATATTTAGATATGAAATTGTAGCAGTGTACTTTTTTAAGCAGAATATGTCGAGGTTGGCACGTCTGGAAATCTAATTAGTAGTGTGAATCTTTAAATGTGTCTCTCGGCTGGCCTGGGAACACCTGGGGATCCCCCGTACGAGCTGGTGAATGTGGCCGGGGAGAGGGAAGTCTGGGTTTCCCTGCTTAGGCAGCTGCCCCCGCGACTCAACTCCGGATAAGCAGCAGAAAGTGGATGGATGGATCTTCAAATGTACTTTATTGCATGAAAAGAACAGCTAAAACAAAGCTGACCATAAAGCTTGCAGAGATGTTTGCTTGTTAAAATAATAAGCATCCTCTCTTTGGTTAAACTTTATATCTTGTTTTGTTTGTGTTTTGTAGTGGCTGCTTGTTCTCCATCCTCTTCCCTCTGTTCATCATCAGCGCTAATGAGGCTAAGACACCAACAAAGCTGTAGTGAGTGTCAATAACTACAATAAGTCCAATTAAAAAGCATTAATCAGATTTGTAACGTAACCAGTCACTCATGAAGTTTCTGCCTTTGCAGCCACTTCCAGTTGCGTCTCTTCTCTCTGGTTGTGCTGATCAGCAACAAGCTTTTCCACAAGACCGTACATCTGCAGTCCTCCCTGACGTCATCTGCCTCTTCAGAGAAGCTGTCCTCGCCCCACACCTCTCCGAATCGCCAGAGACTGCTGCCCACCCAGTGATGGATCCACATGATGGCCACCAACAAGTGTCTTCGCTACGTGTGATAATGTGACTTTTCCAGAAGGATTTCCCTTGATGAAGTTATACGTTGTAGGATGAAGGGTTTACATGTTTTCGTCTCATCTCTGGTCTTTAATGTTATTCATTTGGAGCACCCACCTGACGCATATTCAGTGTGACACAAAAATTGAGTGACCTGTGCCTCACACTATGAACACAAATAACTAAGACTCTTTTTTTTCTTCTTCTGGGATTTTATTTCGGTATGAGTTTTTTATATAATGTGCCATTTGAGTGACTCTCCTTTCGTACATTACAGCACAAGATATTGTAGATTTTAACAATCAAGCAAAGTTAATTAAAGAAGTATTGCATCCGGTAGCAAAGCACAGTTGAGTTTTACCTGCAGCTTGTATTTTCTTCCTGTTGAAAGTTGCATTCTTTCCTCAGATTGAATGCTTTCTTGCGCATGGATGCTGATGGTTTAGCAGTTCCAGAACCCGACTTGTACAGCTTTAAAGGGAGTTTTATTCTTCTTTTTTTTCTCCTTTGATTTCATTCAGATGTAACTCGCACTCGTTTAAGTCTTTTTTTTATCAACTTTTCAGCAACTGACACGCAAAGGATTGGTTTCATTCTTTAACTAAAACCAAATAACAAAATCACTTGCTTGGTGTCTCGTCCCAAAATAAAACCGCCCTCCACTGTCAGATGTTGTAGTTCACGTGGTGACACCAGCACAAGAAAAGCTGCCCGAGTCCTTTCAAGTTGTGTGATAGTCGATGATGGTTAGATGACACTGCCAAACTGCTCCATCTACATTTTATTTCTCTTTAAACCACTACAATGCAAAGCTCTGCAACAAAGGGAGGAGTCATATAAACAACGCCTTTATATCTTAATGAATGGTTGATCAGCCTCAATTTACTGAACCTCCTCTTTCCCAGAGAGCTTATTCAAATATAATTGATCCCCAAAGATCATTTGATGGTTGTTTTTTGTGCTGTACATAATGTTAATACCTCTTAAATGTTCATCAAGCTCTCCAGCTTCTGGCCACCCTCTTTCCCCCCAAACCTTTTTCTCACTCATCAGAGCTACGTGCTGTTAAGAGAGCAATGAGTTTGAAACGGTGTGCAATTATTGTAAGAGGAGAATAGTGTAAGTGCAGACTGATTGTCGGTGAGGTTTTGTAAAAGTAATACGTCTAATTTCAATAAAATTGGTCAGTATTCAGTATATGTGAACTGCGTTCTGGTTTTTATTGTTTTCTATTTCATTCATTCTTCTTCCCAACATAGTAACATGTAGCAACCAGTAATGTAATATCTATTTATGATGAGCAAACTGCAAAATAAAATAAAACTTGTATTTATGAAAACTGCAGTCTTATTTATGCATTACTGTAATACATTATTGGCTGCAGTTACCTTTCCAAAGGTTTTTTCCCCAAGCTATGCCAATAACCAACAAATAGTATGATAACTTATTACAATATAGACACAATGTTAGTACATTTTTTTTTTTTTTTGCTTTATTACATTTAGAATAGCCAAATATATGTTATTTGCAGGTATGACGTTACTGAGACTAATCCGAAAAACTGTTAAAGCAAACCAACACAAACAACAGGAGAGTAGTATGAAGTACTTACAGTGCCTGGAAAAAGTAATTAGACACCTTGAACACATCCATGTTTTGTCACGTTACGATCACAAACTTGAACGTGTTTTATTGGGATTTTATGTGATAGATCAACAGAAAGTTGTCCATAATTGTAAAGTGTAAAAAAATGTATGCAATTTTCAAGGGTTTTAAGTCAATAGTTTATACACATCTAAAGGAATTTTTGCCAATCCTTCTCTGCAAAGTAGCTCAAACGCTTTGAGTTTGGGTGACTGTCTATGATCAACAATTTTTAAGTCTTTCCACAAATTTTCAATTGCAATTAGATCTGGACTTCGAGTCATTCTGACACATGAACATAGTTTCATGTAAGCCATTCCATTGTGGTTCTGGCTGCATGTTTTAGGTCATTGTCCTGCTGGAAGATGAATCTCTGTCCCGGTCTCTAGTCTTTTGCAGCTTCTAACAGGTATTTTTCCAGAATTGTACTGTATATAGCTCTATCAATCCTCCCATCACTTCTGAACAGGTTCCCTGTCCCTGTTGAATAAAAGTATCCCTACAACATTATAATCCTACCACCACTTGTCATGGTGGAGGTTGTAAGACCAGGTGATGTGCAGCGTTAATTTTCAGCCACACATAACGCTTTGGATTTAATCTAAAAAGATCAACTTTAGTCTCACCTGGCCAGAACACATTTTTCCAGGGTTGTTGTGTTTGCTGCACGGCATACAGGGCTTTTTATGGCTTTCTTTTAACAATGACTTTCTTCTTGCCACAGTTCCACAAAGGTCAGATTAGCAAAGTACATAACTAATTGTTTTGTGGACAGATTCTCCCATTTAACCTGTGGATCTCTGCAGCTCATACAGAGTTTATGATTGAAACGTGATAATATGTGGAAAAGGTCAAGAGGTATGAATACTTTTTTTAGGTTCCAGCTAAGAGTGTTTAATTTAGTTTAATAACAGCAAGGCTACAATAAGACGGTTCAAACAGCAGAAAATCTGCACAAGAGACTAATTATTATATTGTTAGATGGATTTCTTTTGGAAAAAATGTAATGTGACCTAAACTGACTGATCTATAAGAACAAAGGAAAAACCTTTGTGTACAATTTTAATATTATATGTTGCATTGTACATTCTTGAACAGAATAACAAACTAGATATCAATATTACATATTACTTTGTATAATTTGATACAAATAATTTAATGCTGTTAACGTTTGGTAACTTCTGCTTTGAACAAATTACAGATTTTTTTATGTGCTATTATTTTCAACCAGCAGGGGGCGATACGTTTCTTTTTTTTCCCCTCACTAAGGACACGTCATTACACTACAGCGGCACGGTAGGCGTCAAAATTTGAGTGGCAATAATGTAACCAATAACATTTCTTTGAGTTTACTGTGATTGAAGTTAAGCCAATGAGCGTTCACGCACGGCTTAGTAGAGGCGGGACTACGTTACGTTGAAGGTTTGTGTGAAAAGTGTATGTAGCAGGAGCGGAGCGGGTGAGTCTCACTAAATATTGAACGTTATAAATGTTACTAAATTCATGACTGCACTTTTATGCGAGGCTGTTGCTCTGGGTTTCGCGGTACTTTGCAAATAATTTAAAGAAGAGGCGCAAGACAACGATTTTAATAAAACAGCAGCTAGCAAGTTAGCTCCTCTAGCTTCTTTCATACTTTAAATGGATGAAATCTGCATCAAAATTAGCCGGCCTGATGTTGACTAGCTAACATATGCAATATCCGTGCTAATGTTTATTTGCATGTTATAGGACTGCAGATTGTATTTTGATAGCTATTCGATAGCCATTAGCTTTAAGAAAGGTTGGTTATCTTCAGTTATTCTCAGGCTTATTCTGCTGGTTGTGCTGCCTAGAAAGTTAGCATCAAGTAGAACCCTGCTGGTTTTAGTGATGTAACTTTGCCATTTGAACAATACATTTTAATGCAAACCTGAGAAAGATGGACACCAGTTCCTGCACAGGGTTTCCAGAGTCTCTTCTTCCTGGTTTCTGACGCCATATCTATGGCGTGGCCTTATCTCGTTGGCCTAAACGTGGAACTTTACAGCACCAGCTAAAACACAGATGTTTTGTGTCTGATTTGTTTAAAAGCTGATTTGAATTAGTAGGACCCCGGGCAAGCAAACTTGTATTTGACAATATCAGGGTAAAAATGTTATATTAACCTTGGTTTTAACTGTGCTTTGTTTTTTATTAGGTAGTAAGGTGAGCTGTCCTTAACCTCGCCAAAATGACCAAGCTGGGCTTCTTGCGTTTGTCTTATGAGAAACAAGATACGTTGCTGAAGCTGCTCATCCTGTCTATGGCCGCTGTCCTCTGTGAGTCCTCTGGATGTCTTCCTTAATAACATTGCCTCCTTAATGACAAATCGATTAATGCTCTTTTCATCTTGTCCTCAGCATTCTCCACTCGGCTTTTTTCCGTGTTGAGGTTTGAAAGTGTCATCCATGAGTTTGATCCGTAAGTCCTACTTGTGCTGAGATTTTTTCAGTAGAAGTTCAGTCTCTCATTCTTGTCTAACCTTAATCACCATTTTTCTTTCAGGTACTTCAACTACCGTACCACACGCTTCCTTGCCGAGGAAGGATTTTATAAGTTTCACAACTGGTTTGATGACAGAGCATGGTATCCTCTGGGGAGGATCATTGGCGGCACCATTTATCCAGGTAGAGTGCCTTGTAATTCTTTATTTTTTCTTGATTACTAAAAAATTGGTGAATAATTGCGTACCTCTCCTCTAACAGGACTGATGGTCACCTCTGCTGTCCTATATCACGTCCTACATTTTTTCCACATCACCATTGACATCCGTAATGTCTGTGTCTTCCTGGCTCCCTTGTTCTCCTCCTTTACCGCCATTGTCACCTACCACTTGACCAAGGAGCTAAAGGTAAAACACTCTACATGCAAAAAATCTGGATTAAGCAGATGGTTTTCCTATCTGAATACACCTTTATATGTGAGAAGTCCTGCCAGACATATGTAATTGCCCTCAGTTGATCATTTGTGTTACTGTTAAAGAGGAATGCAACCTTCATTGGACAATATAATAGAAGCATTATTTAGTGTAATGCTGTATGTTGAAAACTACTAAAAAGGGCAACTTCTGAAGTAATCACACCCAACTAAGTGAAAATGCTTTCACCAGTAGAATTTAACCACATATAACTGCAGCTGAATAGTATTTTGATGCACCATTGACATTGGTTTGTGGGTTCCTCTTAATATGGAGGCAAGTAAGTGCAAAATAATTATAAACAATTTAAATCAAAAGGATGTAGCCTGAAGAAAATTCTTATATAACACATTCCGCTTTTACATACAGAAAAAAGTCTGTGCATAAGGAAAGATTTAGTCAACTTTTTAACGCATTTTAATATTTTAAGGACTATTTCCAAAGTTTGACAAAGTGACATTTAATATTCCGTTTTTCTTATAATACTTAAAGACCCTGTTAGATTATATTAGTTTTCTCTTATTCTAAACATTTGTCCTTTTTTAGGATGCAGGTGCTGGACTCCTGGCAGCTGCCATGATCGCAGTGGTGCCCGGTTATATCTCCCGTTCTGTCGCCGGCTCCTATGATAATGAAGGTACACAAGACTTTCAGTTAATGCTGAAGTCACATGAGAGAAAGTTAATCTTAATCTATATTTTCATATATAGTGATTGCCAGATTTAAAATAAAATAAAAGCATTTAATGTTATAGCACATTGTGCTAGATGGGCGTTTTTTGTCATTTTAATAAGCATCATTATTAATTTTTGCCTTATAGTGTAAAACATAAACCGTATCCCTGATGCTATTTACAGAGAACAATATTATTAATGAAATCCTTCTGCATTCTCTCTCTCAGGTATTGCCATCTTCTGCATGCTGTTGACCTATTACATGTGGATCAAAGCAGTTAAAACGGGGTCGGTGTACTGGTCATCCATGTGTGCCCTGGCTTACTTCTACATGGTGAGGAGATGAGGCAATTGACATGTTTTGGATTAATTTGGGAGTTCAGAGGTCATTATGAGATCTTTGTGTGTTCAGGTTTCCTCCTGGGGTGGCTATGTGTTCCTGATCAACCTCATCCCCCTCCATGTCCTGGTGCTGATGCTCACAGGCAGATTCTCTCATCGCATATATGTGGCTTACTGCACAGTCTACTGCCTGGGCACCATCCTCTCCATGCAGATTTCTTTTGTTGGTTTCCAGGTAAAAAGGAATTTTTTGTCACATAACCAGTAGTATTGATTTAAAAAACAAACAAACAAAAAAAAAAAAAAAACTGTTGTGTGACATTGTTCACCTCCCTATGGCTTCCTCTGTCCTCCACCAGCCGGTGCTGTCATCGGAGCACATGGCAGCCTTCGGTGTGTTTGGCTTGTGCCAGATCCATGCCTTTGTGGACTATCTGCGCAGCAAACTCAATGCACAGCAGTTTGAGGTGCTGTTTAAGAGTGTCATCTCCCTGGTGGGCTTTATCCTGCTGTCTGTGGGTGCTGTTCTCATGCTGACAGGTGAGAGAATTGCTCAAAAAAGCAGCATCAGCAAAGCGCAACTTCACCGATAGAGCATTGTTTTTAAATGTTGGCTTCATCTCTTTACTACCTTTTCCTTTCCTTCGTGAGAAACTGATCCAGTTCTAATAATTTGACCTAAAGTGTGTCTGTCTTTCTCAGGTAAAATCTCTCCATGGACTGGTCGTTTCTACTCCCTGCTGGATCCTTCCTACGCTAAAAACAACATCCCCATCATTGCCTCTGTCTCAGAGCACCAGCCCACAACCTGGTCTTCATACTACTTTGACCTTCAGCTGCTTGTCTTTATGTTTCCAGGTAAGTCAGAAAAACCCTCAAGAGTTATTACAGTATGATCTTTCCATGTTTCATCTCCAGTTTACCTTCCCTTCCTTTCTTCCAGTTGGCCTTTACTACTGCTTTAACAACCTGTCCGATGCCAGGATCTTCATCATCATGTATGGAGTTACCAGCATGTACTTCTCAGCTGTCATGGTATGATTGTGCTAAATTCCTATTTTCAACATTTATATGATTAATGATGTGGTTCAGGAGATGGTCTGGGGTTCATTCCACAGCTTTTCCAGTTTACGTGCATTAATTCGTGCTAGCATGTGTGTGTAGAGCAGAAACATGCGCTTAACTTATCAAATAAAGCATTGCATGAATGTGTTGAGTTTGAAGACGTGAATAATGCATAGAAAAGTGTCCTGCTATGCAGAATCTTTCTGATTAAGCCATACCAGACACCTTGGTGAAAAATTGTCTTTGTTCTGCTGCTGCTTTGTGTGGAATCTGCTGTAAAGGGGCACTACCATTACCATAGCAACCCATACAGAACGCTTGGTGATGGACAAATCAAATCATTTGCTAATGCTGACGTGGACATTGGCTAGATCAGATTTGAGACTGATCTAAATGATCTGAAGCCTAAATGTAAGCTAAGATCCTCCGAAATCCCACCCTCTACTCCGATGTGGTGTATTTAGAGATTCAGAGAACCTGAAGGGAAAGAATTCCTGTCCTGAAAGGGGGGAATACTTAAGCATAGATTATAACAAAAAGCATCATATATGCCACATATATGATATGATAACAAATTGTTACTTTCTCAGGTACGTCTGATGTTGGTGTTGGCTCCAGTAATGTGCATCCTGTCAGGCATTGGTGTGTCCCAGGTGCTGACAACTTACATGAAGAACCTAGACGTCAGCCGGCCAGACAAGAAGAGCAAGAAACAGCAAGACTCCACCTACCCCATCAAAAACGAGGTAGGACTGAGGGACTTATGTCCGTATATTGCTGTGAATGCATTTGAACTTTTTTAACACTTGGATTTGGCAACAAGTGATATCCACGGGTATTTTATACCCGTTTTAGTCGCAAGCTCAGTAGGTGTTAAATTGACATCATGTGGAGATTTACTTGACTTCATTGGAGGAAATTTTGTTCTACTTGTTGGTGTAGTGACAATGTAGATATTCTGATTCTGACTTTGCTGGCCACTCTTCCAGTAAAGATTAGAAATAAAAGAAAAAAAGAAAAATTATTTGGTTGTTATTTTGTTCCTCTTTGGTATCAGTGATTTTTAAATTAAGCTGATCTTTCTTAATGTTGCCATGTTGTCACGTGCCCGTCAGGTTGCCAGTGGGATGATTCTTGTCATGGCTTTCTTCCTCATCACATACACCTTCCACTCTACTTGGGTGACCAGCGAAGCTTACTCCTCTCCCTCGATTGTCCTTTCGGCCCGTGGAGGCGATGGCAGCCGCATCATTTTTGATGATTTCAGAGAGGCCTACTACTGGCTCCGCCACAACACTCCTGAGGTAGGTCACCCCTACTAAAATCTTGTAAAATGTTGAACTGGAAAGGATCCCGAGATTGTTTTGATTGGTTATATTCTGTCCGGTCTCACAGGATGCCAAAGTCATGTCATGGTGGGATTATGGTTATCAGATTACTGCTATGGCTAATCGAACTATTCTAGTGGACAACAACACGTGGAACAACACACATATTTCAAGAGTTGGACAGGTGAGTTGGGTAATATTTAATAATGGTAATAAATGTATGCAGTGTTGACTGAGTTGTCCTTTGTTCTGCAGGCCATGGCTTCTACAGAGGAGAGAGCCTATGAGATCATGAGAGAGCTGGATGTCAGTTACGTCTTGGTGATCTTTGGAGGTCTAACAGGCTACTCCTCAGATGGCAAGTCACCGTTTATCACCGTCAACAGATTTTCTTATATCTTTTTTTTTTTGTGTGTGTATTAAATCCCAGAAGAGCATTTTGGGATTTTCAGGGGATTTCAGCAGTGCTTAATTTGTAAAGCGGGAGGTCCCGGAACGCAGAGGTTCCGGCGACTCAAAAGGGGGGCTCGAAGTAACTGAACACACACACAAACACGGTCAAGGTACTAACCCCTTTAAGTAAATCCAAACATCACTGTGTGCATAACAGGGCAATATTTATTTTAATTTCCGAAC
>JBAMHW010000017.1:1286007-1298267 GCA_037177495.1 Rhadinocentrus ornatus
TTCGGGTCTTTCAACAATCAGACCCCCTCCTCCAGGCGACCCAGCCAGGGCTGATCAGGCCCCAGCTTGTGTCCAGAGAGCGCTACCTACTTGCCGGGAGACGGAAGTGTGAAGCATAGATTTTTAATAGTAACTTCAATATAATGTTTGTGTTTTTGGTCACAGGATACTCGGGGTAAAGTGTTAAAGGATGATGCTGAACCAACTGTTTTTGATGTGACAGCCCAGCCTCAGAGTGGACTGGTGAAGCGCAGTAAAGACACGGTAGGTACATGAATCCTGCTTTGTTCTCTAGCAGTTGATAAACGGTTGAATATGTATTGCACTGTCTCCATGACAACAAAAAACAGTTTGTTGCAATGACACTTGATCACGGGAGACAATACTTAAAAAATCAAGGCAGCATTGTAAAAAAAAGGAAATTACAGCATCTAAGCTTATTTTGGCGACAGATTGCTTTTTTAAATCAAACTGACTTCATTTTGTGCTTTTCAAACACATTAAATGTGATGCATAGAGTCGATCAAACAAGAAACAAATGGATTCGTGAGACTAATGCTTGTTACCTAACAAAAATAACATTAAGATAAAAACCCCAATTATTATTTTTTAAATCATACTTTATTCATTTTAGTTTGGACTTTTTTTTTGCTGCTATTTATATTGTTCTTTATTTACATGTTTAAGAAAAAATGTTATTACTTTGTTTGCACATTTACTGAGCTGCTTTTAAATCTTATTGTAATCAATAACTAATAACAATAAAGACTTTCTATTCTATTCTATGCTTTTAACCTATAATAGTTATTAGTATAATGGAATGGATAATAAAGTTGATAAACATAAAAGAAAGAGACAATAAATTGAAACCTAAAAAATTACAGTTTATAAAATAATTGAAAATATAATCATTGTAATAATAATAATCAGCCTGACTGGATAATTAGCTGTAGTGTATTTTAGTGATTGACTGATGGCTGACCAGAAACTGTTTATTACTGGATTTTAACCCTAATTATTCTGTAATAACTTTAATTACAGCATCATATTTGGTTATCTAAATGGCATAATTTCTTTAAATCATAATTTGTTTTTATCTGTTTGATTTTATAGACCAAAGATGATGAATCACAGAGCAAGGGGAAGAAGAGTAAGTAGGAATGTCAATCACTTTCATTACTTGACACTGAAACAAAGGACTGTCACAGCCCTGACTAACAAGATTAATGGTTTATTGATTGTATTTATTTGTTTTTCCTCATTTTTAGAAACTAAAAAGTCACAACCAGAAGCACTTACCGAAGATGTCCAGATGGAATCAGAGGAAGATGAACAGAAGAAATATGTAAAGGCTTTATTTGAGATTGTGCTACTGTTGGGAGAGCAAAGCATCCCCCCTACTTGGCCTTCTGATAATGAAGAGGAACAGCTGATGTCAAGCACCTTTCAGGCGTTGCTAGATTACCGCATGCAGTGTGGAGATCAGGTTCTAAAGAAGAGGTATGCTGAGTCGAAGCAGGGCTGCTCCTCAGAAGAGCTGAATCAGTTGATTGAGGTGTGTGAGAAACATGTGCGCTGCAAGGTGGTAGAGGAAGTCAAACAAAATGGCTTTTTCTCATTGGTTACAGATCATCTGGTAAAGATCTCAGGAGAATGGTGCCTTCCAGTCTTTCTTTTTTATGTAGACCAGTCTCAAACCCAGCAGGAGAGGTTTGTGGGGTTCTTGAGCTTAGAAGGTGATAGAGACACCCTGGCAGAGAAAATGCTTTCTGAAATGACAGACAAATGGGGATTAGATATGGCACAGTGTAGAGGCCAAGCCCACTCCTGCTCTGGGACACATTTCAGTCAAATGAAAGCATTTGCTGCCAAGCTGATGGAGAAGCATCCAAGAGCAGTACTTACATTTAGGTCTACTCATGCTTTGAACGTGTCACTGGCAAGTGGTATCGCTTTGTCAGGTGTTCAGCTCGTCATGTCTACCTTTAAAAAAATTGAGGCATTTTTTTTCCAATCACCTTTGCTTCAGTTAGAGCTTGAGCACGCCATTTCCATGTTCTACCCAGACAAAGAAGACAAAGCTGAAGAACTAAAAGAGATCTGTCGAGCCAACTGGACTACGAGACATGAGGCATTTGAGGTGGCACTGGACATCATAGAGGCGCTCCTCCTCTGTGTGGACAGTGTGCACGATAACGAAGACATGAGGTGGAATGACCAAATCATACACAACGCTTTAGAGATCTCAAAAGCCTTAGCTGATTTTGAGTTAATCATGACATTAGTCGTGCTAAAAAATGTTATGACTCTTACGCAAGCTTTTGGGAAAAACCTCCAAGGAAATGCAGCAGATGCCTATTTAGCTTCATCTAGTCTAAAAGCAGTGTTGCACTCCCTTATGGAAGTGAATGACAACATTGATGTATATCACGAGTTCTGGTACGATGAGGCTGTTAACTTAGCTGCAGCCATGGAGGTCCCCGTCAAGGTTCCTCGGGTGTTCTTGAGGAAGCATCAGGCGGAATCGGGAGCCATTCAGCCGGACAATTACTATAAGGAGCACCTGTCCGTTCCTCTGGTGAAGTATATCATCAGTGAAATGAAAGAGCTTTTCCATGAGGACCACCTGAAAACTCTGAGATGTCTATCCCTTGTCCCTGCTGTCATAGAGCTTTACAAGTCCACACAACCTGACGAGGAGAACATACAGTTCTTTAATAATGACATCCCTAATGCAGGAACCCTCTCTGCTGAGCTGCACTGTTGGTGGGTGAAGTGGAGCAAAAAAGGCAAAGGAGAGACTTTTCCCTCCAGCCTCCATGAAACTCTGCAGCTGGCTGATGTCAAGTTCTTCCCAAACATGTTGGCGATCGTGAGACTTCTCAGCGTCATGCCATCCTTGGCTTCAGGGAACAGCTGTAATGTGGCGCACAAACGCTTCACGATGTACTTGGAGAACACACCTGACAAATTCAAATCAAAAAGCCTTGCGGTGTTAAACATAAACTATGATGTGGAGTCTGATCTGGATGCAGTAGTTGACATCTACATGAAGACATACCCTGAGAGGCAGGAGGTGCCATTGTTATCTGACGTTTAAGCCCTCAAGCAGCAGTAGTGTGCTTTATAAGCTGGTTTGTTCATTTTTTTCTGTAACAATTTGTTATTTTAGTAGAATGAAAATGTTCTATTGTGATTTGTTGAAATGTTTTTGTGTCCACTCATGAATTCTGATAGTGCTTTTGAAACACACAGAGAACATGTTTATATAATATAAATATGTGTTCACATGGTAAGGTGGAGAAAAGACAAGGTAGTTTGGGGTTGTGCACAATTTTCTTTCATTTACTTTTGGTAAAAGAGTGTATGCTTGTGAATAAAGAGCTGAACCCCGAGAATTAAGTTTCCATTCCAGTGTTTTTTGTTAAATTCAATATGACTAAAACTAAACCTCAGTCATAACAAAGTTTGCCATCCTTAACAGTACAACGTGCACAACATAACCCAAGTTTTCAGTCCGAATTTTAAGTTGTTTGTTTATTGTTGCAACCCCATTCCCTTAGAAAGTTGAAATCCAAACAGATTTTTGTCTATTACAGCAGCATCAAAGCTTTCGTTAAACTTTAAAGGTTCTATTTTAAATACATTTTAATTACAGCTAAACAAAACACTATAGCATTATTTCTACTCACTGTCCTGTATATTGTCTACCAATTAGTGTTGGGAGAGGCTAAGTAGACTGATTTAGTAATTTCTTTTAATAACTTATTAGCCAATAGATATCAGAGTGTGTTTGGGATGTGAAACAATAAAATATTAACTTAAATCTTACCATTTGAATTTAATTGCAATAATAAAGTGGGGAAAAAAGGAAGCTGCAAATCCAATCAATATGAAGTCAAGAGAAGTACTGCAATTATGCTTAATGCTTGTGTAATGTCAAATGTGATACAAGCATATACAAATTTGAAAGGAAGATTTCAGACTGTAGTATTATTTAAAAGCTTAATGTTTTATGAAAAGTTACTGGGATTTTTCAGCAGCTAGTAACAAGTTATAGTTGTAAATATAGACTGTACTAGAATGGGGGGAATCATCTTGGTAATAAAACTCTTCGGCCAATAGCGATGTGTCATTCTGCCCTCTGGTGGTGAACATGTTGTACTGTATGTACTAGTTCCTGGTTGATGGTATAACACGCTGTCGGCGACTGTTAGCTCAGCTCGCAACTTCAACTTTTGAAAGCATGGAATTAGTCGGTTCTTAGTTTGTCAAAGAGACATTTAACGAAAATCACATAAAATTAACCTGTCTCGGTTGCAGTTTTCCCAAGGTATGGCTCTGTAGACAGAGTTTACTTACAGTAGGCTTGCCAGCTTGCAACCAGCAGCTAAGCTAGCTAACTTGCTTGCTAGCTACACTACAGTCCAAAATGACTGACTGCTGCGCCGCAGCGAACTGTGATTACCAGGAACGGGAATCTGAAAATACCACTCCACTTTTCAGCTTCCCACTGGATCCGGAGCGGTAAGAACTTGGCTTATTTAATTTTGCTGTAGGTTAGAAAATAGCTTTTGAACATGCAAAATGAATGTGTTAGCTATGCACCGTTAGCATTGGCGTTAGCCTAACATCATGTTGGCTAATAGTGACACAACTCTGGAAAATGGCGCAGACTCACGCTACTATTGAAAGAAAAGTCCATGTGAAATACATTTCATTCACTAATTCAGCCTAGGAACCCGATATAATCTTGTGATATGGGCTCTGTAGGGTTAGCTTTCGGCTACACCGTTTAGCACACGGAGAGAAACCGCCATGAAAAAAACTTTTTTGTATTTAAATCGCCATTGGTACAGGGCGCAAGCAATGGAAGAGGCGTTACAGCGGGAATGACGTGAGGTCAGCTCGATGAAAATAACCTCTTATTCAAAGCAATAGTTAACGTTCTTATGTTTACTGCTGATGTAACTTAATAGATTGCACACACATTTAAAAGCTAAATTAAGTGTGCACTAGGTAATTGACTTTTTACTTGTTGTATCTCTCGAGCATCTAGCGGTGTAGTAGCTCCCTTTCTTGTAAAATTTTCCAGTCAAGTTAAGCTTTTTCCCCCTCACGCCAACATTTGGACAATACCGAGCATCTTAATTTAAAATAGTTTAAATTTAGAGCGATTAAATGGTGGATGCATTTCACCAGGTTGAATAACAGTATAACACCTTGGACGGGAAGCCCCTTATGCCATTGGAAAGACTGCCCACAAACACCCGGACTATTTCATGCCAATCCCTGTATTAGGTGCCTGATGTAAACTGTAATCCATCTAAAATTGTTTAACTTAAACAAATGAGTCATGTGTCCTTGTGGTCAAAAAGTGTTTGCAACGAGAAAATATATAGTACAAGGAATGATGTTAATAAAATAAAACAACAACAAAGGGCTCATTTAATAGCATAGTACATGTTTTCTCAGTCATTCATAATTGGCAACTTAATCTAAAAATAACAAACAAAAAATAAAACATTAGCTGTTGGTAATTACTAACTAGTTATTTACTGTGGGAAATACAAGTTAAAATGAACTGTTATAAAATGTTACTGTAATAGCTGGAATGCCAACAAAACTGTATTCATCTTTAATTAGTCCATCTATAGTTGTAGCAACACAGAAATACACCCGAATTTGTCATGTCACAGAAAGAAAAATCTCACTAAACACTTAGCCAAGCATGAATAGTTAAAATAATCAGCACATAACTAAACTTGTCTCAAAATGTATTAGAAAATGAGCGATACTCTCTTGTCCCAGACGCCAGGATTATCAGTCTACTGAAGACTCTGATTATCAGGTCTCAGATCAGCTCAAGTGAACCACAACAATGAACGACTCATTTTAACTAAGGCTAAATGTTTAGATGGACTATCAAATGCTGTAAATATTAGCTGTTTTTAATTAGAGAGAAAAAAAATGGGTGTTTTGTCGTAAACCTAAGCTTTCACTCTGGTATCACTCATCTGTTGACAAGTTACTCCTGAAACTTCAGTTCACTAAGTAAACTTTCACCCTCAAATCTCAGCTTGTGCAGTGTTAGCTGCTAGCATCACAAATTCCACAATGTGCAACTCCAGTACGTGAACATCAAATTTTTGTCTTGTCTTATCATACCACCAAGCATAAAACTGATCTGAGCGGGTGGTGTTGCCAGGTCTGCAGTTATGCCACATTTCAGCTTCAATCCAAAACTTTTCTAAAACGTTGGTCTCATTATTTCCATTGGGTTTAATTTTGCAGCCCAACCTCTGCCCATTCTGGTATGTAGGAAATGTACATTTCTGTGATGAAGGGATAACAGTTAGCTAGTTGCTAGTACAATCTACCTTGGGGTAGGGTCAGTTTTTGCTCGCATCATACACTAAGTTCTTCCTGCATCATTGACCTTCATATCATGTTTGGGTCAAATTTGATGGGTATTTTTGGAACAAGATCTCATGATTTACACAAACAGCTATTTTATTTAAATAACTTTTTGGTAAATTCTAAAGGTCTCTAAAAGAGTGACCGTATGTGGTAGTACAGATAAGAGACAAACAAAGAAAACAAGAAACTTTTTTTGGTACTGCACTTTAATTTTAGTCTGTTTCACTATGATGATAATCTTACCCGATGTTCTCCACCATAAGAATTATAATGACTGATTTTAAACCATTTTTAAGGTTGAAATCAAGTGGTATAATGTGAGATGAAAGGTCTATGTGGCCCCAAAAAATATTCCAAGTGAGCTATGAGGTGAAAAACAATATTGGATAATAACCATTATATTGTTTGGGTAATTGGAATTGAGTTAAATGATGGTTCAAATTTGACCCGCTAACTGTAAATGTGCTTTTCAGAGACCATAAAAATTCTAAATTAATAAATAAGAATCTGCTCTAGAAGTAAATCCCCAAGAGGTGCATTTTAAATCACAGGGACCTTTTCATATTTGTTATTTATCTTGGCGGAAGTTCTTCCTTTTTGTTTTCACCACTGCAGGACCTGAAACTGATTGTAGCTCTGAGAACTTCTTTACAGTTTTATTTCTTTTTCCCTCATAGAGATTTCTATTAGTCATGCAAATGCATGGCAACTGGTCAAAACTGCCAACTGCACGATGGTTGGTTCAGGCAACATGACTAATTGGTTGAACATACAAGTGCGACGCAGAAACCAGCCAATGCCCACACCAAAAAGTTAACATCAGGAAAAGTCAATAACATAAACAGCAGATTGTAACATTATCTTTTAACCTACCACAACATAAAATTAGAAGGACTGTAAATACCAGGGTTCAAGCTGAGTTACGACAGAGCAATTACAGCAAGATTTTCACTCATCTTTTTGTAAATGAAACCAGAAAACACCCTGTGCACATATGTTCCTTGACAATTTTGTAGTAACCCTCAGAGAGCCCAGAGAATTATTTAGTCTGAATTGTCCTGTAGCTTTTAGCTTACTGTTGAGCATCAACACACCAGTGATGACTTCATCTCCAGAGATTTTGTTTTGGAAGCTGCCATCTTGTCCATATATATTGTCTATGAATGACACCTACGTATATGAAGCAAATGCATCATAATGAACACTGTTCTACACTCAAAAATGGATTGTTCTTATCTTTTTCTCAACTTAAATGTTTAAATCGATGTACAATGTTTTGGCCAGTATGCCTTTAATCTGTCAGAAATCCTTAGTCTGGAATTTAATCCTGTTCTCGTCTTGTGTTTTTTAGTTGCAACCAATGGTTGAATAACTGTCGTCGCCAAGATTTGGCGTCTGAACCTCCGGAGCAGTTGCATAAGCTGTACAGACTTTGTGCAAAGCATTTCGAGCCCTCTATGATCTCTCCTCAGGTAAGAAGACAAGTCCTTTGTAGCAAGTATAGAACAATAACTATCATCTGTTCTGCAGTAAAGACTGGGTCACATACTAGCAGCTAAACATCCAAGTGAAGCCTGTATGGACAGTACCATCAAACGTTTGGACACCTACTCATTAATTTTGATTTAGTGTGTAAATTTTTTAAATGGAACTTTTTCCATGACAATAATTTTTTTGTGTCAACAATTTATTTTTTTTATTTTATTTTTTTTTTTTTAACTAGGCACTAATGGAACACTTTATTACAGTCAAATAAATACAGTTTTTAATCAGAACCTTAAATTATACAGCAATTTATTTAGAATATTGTAACAATGATAGTGGTCTTTTTCTAATATGTATCTTTGGGTTGTTTAAAACCTTAAAAAGAATATTTATTCATAGAATTAAGCAGTGTTAGTGTGATTGTTATGGAAGTGTTTTTACATAGAGAACCCCCCATTCTATATGTGAACCTGCATGTTAAAATGCAGAGCATACACAGCTCTAAATTCCTGCTGAAGTTATTTATTTCATTTTATGATCAACCAGCAGGTAATTCCTTTATACTAAAAGCTTAAAACTTTTTACTTGAAAATAGCATATCTAACTTAAAAGCACATTATTTTTAGTACCAGGGTCCAAAATTAGCACTCGCCAGGCAGCAAATGCGAGTAAATTTTTTGTTTGGCGAGTAAGTCTCAGAGGGCTATCCGCCAAATGGCGAATAAATGTTTGTACCAAAATAGTCATGTTTTTCAGTCTTCCTTTTGGTGGATTTCTTCTTCATGGTCCTCTGCTGTCTGCATGTATGAACGACGCGCACGTACACAAACATACACTGACGCAAACACTCGCACTATTTCATTTTAAATATGTTGAGATTTTTAGCAGGAGCCGGCCAGCTTTCCAGAAGAAAGCTCGGTGAACTGGAGGATAAATCAGCAGGGATTAAAGCCCCAACCAGAAAGTTCAGTCAAAAGTGATTGTTTGGATATAGCGGCGCCGTCTGTCTGCTTCACGGCCCGGTTCCGCTCGCTTCTCACGTGCCGACTGTAGGTAACACTTCGGCGCGTGCCGGACGTGATGTTAGCCTGTTAGCTTAGCTGTTTTCAACCTGAAGGGTGACGAGATCAATAAGCTTAAAATTTATTATCAATTTTTGTTAAGTTTATTTTTTAAACAATAAAAGAAAAAACAAAAATCAGGGAGTCTGATCCCACTAAGGCTGTAATGCTGTGGCACTAGGACTGTTAGGAGCAGGAGGCCAGACTTCACGGGCTGTGTGAAACCACCAAGAGTAGAGAGGGAAGAGTCTGATTAGGTTTTAGTTAATGAATTCAGACATTAACACTCAATTAAATTAAACCATTTTTCTTGTTGCTGCTGCTCTCATCCCCTGCATGTTTCTTAGCTTGGTTTTTGTTTTTTTTATGGGGCAAAAAGAAACTGCAACTCTTGCTGGACTCGCATTTTTTAATGTTTTTATTTTTTATTTTTATTTATTTATTTATTTATTTTTTTGGGTGGTGGTGCATCTTTGGTTTTTAGTTTGTAGAAGATAAATGTTTTTTCCCTAAAGTTTAGCAGTTAATCTAATCTGTTACTATATTTAATTTAAACCCTCACAAGTAAAAGACGCTGTTTAGTAAACATTAACATGTAGAAGAGTGATGTTATCAGTTGCTTCAATCCAACAACTCCTACATTTTATACATCCAGTACACAATTGGGAGTCTTAATTTATTGTTTTGCTATATGATGTTAGTGAAACACAAAACATTATACCTCACTTTGTGTGCCGATAAATTAGAAAACATTGCACACTTTATAATGTCTTGATGAACCTGTGAGGAACGTTATGTGACCATTGACTGATTATTAAAGCTATTAATGCAATGTATACGTGTGAAACTCAGCACCACTGACATTGATTAGACAGTGGGAAATATGTTTCTTGTGTTTACAGTGAATTCCCTAGCATAAAACGGCGTTTAACTGTGATCTGTTTGTTTTTCAGAGTGCTTCCACTTGTGTCTTAAAAGAAGAAGCTGTTCCAACAATATTTGACTTTACAACGCTTGGGAATAAACAGCCAGCATGTAACAGGAAGCGAGCTAGAGACCCTGTGAGTGTTTAATTCAAGTCACTAAAATTTTTCTTATTGTTATTTTTTATCAAACATTAAAACTTTTAAAGAAAAACAAATCCAAACCTCCATCTTTTTCTGTTTAGTCAGAAGAGGAAGACGCTGTTGTAAAGAAAACAAAAGGTACAGTAAGTAGTTAGACTCACTTAAAAAAAAAAAAGTCCCTTGGATGTTCTGTTTTGGTCTTTAGAATTAATTGAACCTTTCAATCCCAATTTCCTCCTCAGAAAACACAGCATCAGAATTGAAAGAGGACACAAAAGAAGAGTCTGGAGAGAACAGTGCAGCAACTGAATTACAAAAAGACAACCAACCCCAAGAGGATGGATCCACCTCTAAAGCAAAAGAGACTCTGAAAGTTTATTTCAAGGAAATCCTGGCACTGACAGGATTCAGCATCAATGGCGCAAACACTGATGAGCCAATTGGAGGTGCGAGAGGCCAGCAGGCTCTCAATCGTATATGTGTGGAGAAAATTGACAAGAAAGAAATTTTGCAGTTCAGTGAAGACCTCATGCGGGAGGAGATCCAGAACAGCCTCAGACTGGCACGATTCTTCTCTATTCTGCTTCAGGATGTGACTAACATAGAGGGAAAGGAGCAGATTCCTGTGTTCATCAGATCTGTCACAGTCGCTGGTTTCCCACAAAAGCACCTCGTTGGGTTCATACCATGTGACCTGGATGTAGAGAATATGTTTTACATGCTCCTCTCTGAGCTGAGAAACAAATGGGGGCTGAGGATGGAGCACTGCAGAGGACTCACTTATCTTATTACAGGGAGCTTGTGTCAGAAAATGCGAGACCTCACCTGTAGGGTCCTGCAGGAGTTTCCACAAGTAGTTCTGTCACCAAGTGACCCATATGCTTTCAATATATGGATCATTCGCTGCATGCCTGTACCATCAATCCAGAAGGTTGCAGACACTGTAGAGGAGGTGGCCTCATTACTCAGGAGAACACCAGAGCTGAGCAAGAGATTGGAAGGAAAGATCCAGATGACGTACGGGCATATAAAAGGGGAAGTTGAAAGGATCAAAGCGGCCATCAGTGGGAATTGGGAATATGGCACTGATGCCTTCCAGACCTTGCTAGAAATTCTGGAGCCGTTCCTGAACTGTATCAATGAGATAATTTCAAAGGTGGATGAAGATACTGCTGAACAGATAGCCAAGCTCAAACCAGTTTTAAAGAATTTCAATTTCATCATCACACTCGTCGCTCTGAAGAACACCCTCTGTTGTGTTAGCATACTTAACTCAAGTCTCAGGGGAATAATAAGCATTAGCAGTACTTTGCAGTACACAATTTCCAATGCCTTAAAGCTAGTAAGCAAATACCAACAGGAGCTCGCAATATTTCACAGGAAGTGGTTTTCAGATGCAGTTGGTCGTGCAAAGAAACTGGGAGTGGAGGTCATTAAACCAGAGATGGATCAAGCCGACACAACCGAGACACCATTGGAGGACTTTTACAGAGAGTCTCTGAGTCGGCCTATCTTGCAGTATCTTGTTGCAGAGGTGAAGAGGGTGTTCAGCACCGAGATGGTTAGGATTCTCCGATGGCTCTCATTAGTCCCATCTTACATGGCTGACCACAATTTCAGTATTCGCAGGGATAAAGTTGCAGATGCCAACTTAAACAACCTTGCACGGCCCGACACGTTCTACGAAGAGCTCGGTTGTTGGGAGGTGAAGTGGAGGCATGCAAGCAAGCGCAGAATCCTTCCAACCACTGTGTTTGCAACTCTCAAGATTCCAGATATTGGATTTTACCCAAATGTGCAGAGCTTGCTGAAGGTGTTGGGCACCGTTCCATGTGTAAATGCAGAGGCTGACGTGTATGGACAGTACCATATGGTACTGGAACGGTGCCAGTCCTATCTGAATGCCAACCCAGAGGACCAGAGACAGTGCAGCATGGCATTTGTTTATGTAAACCAGGATGTGCACTTCAATGTTGAACAAATGGTGGAGTCGTACGTCCAGAAGCACCCAGACATCCTGCAGTTGCTGCAGAGGGTGAGTAGAATTTCTAAGCTAACACTAATGAACTTTTACAGGATTACTCTTCTACCTAAAGTAACTTTTTTTTTTTTTTTTTTTTTTTTTTTTTTTTTTTTGCACAAAAAGAGAACACAAAAAAAAAACCCCCACACGAGGGAAGAATCCCAAAGGAAGTTGTTCCCCTTTTCAAGGCTAAACGGGATAAAA
>JBAMHW010000017.1:1313737-1331398 GCA_037177495.1 Rhadinocentrus ornatus
TGTGAAAGAAAGTAGGATAGTGCTCTTCTTTGTCTTTTTTTTTTTCTTTTTTTTTTTGTTTTTTTTTTTTTTTTTTTTTTTTTGGTCTTTTTTTTCTTGCTTGGAAATGGCCCCATTATTCTTTAAGTTTCGGCTGTGTGTATTGTGAATGTTTATGCGATCAACAGTAAATTCAACATATGAATAGAAACCTCTTTGTTTTATTTGATGTTAATACAGATGTTAATACAGTGTTTCATGTCTAAGTTGCAGACTGAAATAAATAGCGGCTGCACAAGAAGAAGAACAGACGAAAGCTTGTTGGCATCGTGGTGACACTTCTTTCTGTGTGTAGTCTAGTTAGGCCTCAAATCATAAAAATAGTTTACTGTAGAGGGAAGCTGTGATGCTTTAAATGCTGATTGCTTTTACTGTGCACCACACTGTTTTCATTGTTGAGTAAAGGCAAACGATTATTTTCGCAATCTTTTAGGAAAGTCCGTAAAATTCCCAGGTTGCTATTTTTCAAATATGCACATTTCCGCTGAATGTTTGGTAGTCTTTATGTTGATCTTTTTGTCTTATGTCTTTTTTAATCAGAGTTTTATCTCTATGTTTTATGTCAGATTGCTATGCAAGCTCACCTTTTGACATGAGCTCTAGCAAAAATATCATCTGAATAGAAGCTGCGATACTCAGATTGGGAACACTTCAGCAGATGTGCACATGAGGGCTAGGATGGCATACTAAATCTGAGAAGTCTTACAGTCTTGATAATGCACAGCGGTACAATGCAAACCAGATGCAGCTGTAAACACCTGTGAGTGTTGGGTTACTACAAGCCCAGCGGAGTCATAGCTTATCGTTGGGCACATAGTGGCGGCCTCACGGCCCCAAATGCAAAACAGGCCAAGGTGCAGGCAGCGTTGCCTGGTTCTCACGAACTTTTAACAGAGTGCAAAACTGAAAGAGCAGAGATCAGAGCTAACCTGCCCTCTTGTGTTTTCTCTATCAAGTAAATCCCTAATAATTTAGAATAATTTAAATGAAATATGTAAACCATTTAATAGTGTGTAAACAAATGATTCACATCAAACCGAGGCCACAGAGGACGATGCTTCCTGCGGCGGAAAATTCAAATGAGGGATTTCTATGCAGTTTTTTTGTCTGCGTAAGGTTCTGAATTTAGCAAGGCTTTTACGTTTTTGGCACATCTTGAGGCTTCTTTAGTGCTTTAACAAAAGAGAAGCCCTGTGCCAAAAAGGTGTCACTGGTATTTTATGAATCTGCAGCTGACTTTTCTTTGAGATTTTCACTGTAATAAGATGGTTCTTTGTAGTGTCGTATGCCAAAACGTTTCCCTGTCTAAGGAATTATCTGTTTCCATTTTTTAGTTGTTTGTTAAAAGCTGATGCGTCTCACAAGCTTGAAATGTGTACACAAGAAAATTAAACTGCTGACACAACACAGCAAATGAAACTCACATCTTTGTTGTTCCTGTAAAAAGTCAGAATTTCACAACACAACTTTATTTAGCAGGAATTTTGTTTCCATAATCACAATCATTAAAAGGATGTGTATTATAGTGTATACTGACCAAAAGCTTTGAACTTTGTTTGTCTGCCTTCTTGCAGAGCACTTTCACACACTCCTGCCTCCTTACACGTCAACCATACCCAGCACTGTAAGCAGCTTTCTGGCATGGTGTCCTCCCAAGCTCAGCTGTGCCGCAGTAACCTGGAGCTCATGCAAACCATTATCCAAGCTGCCCGCGAAGTCAAGAAAACATGCCAGAAGACCTTCGCGGATATGCGCTGGAACTGCTCCTCCATCGATATCCCCCCTGATGAACTGAAGTATCTGCCAGACCTGGAAAGAGGTAGGATCATTAAAAGTGTAGAATGGTGAATGTTGAGAAAAAAAATTAAGGAAAAAAAAAGACAAAAAAAAAAAGATTTCTTTAATTCACACAAATCTGTTTAAAAAATCTTTCCACTTTTTTCTCGCTAGCAAAATTATTCCATCATGTATTTGAAAGAAGTTTGCACCTGGGATTTGTAGCTATTATTTGAGATAGTAATGTTTTGTTTTTTTTATTTCTAAAATCCTCATTATGCTCACTGTGTGCCTGTTTGCGCTGCAAGTTGAACTAAAAGTTTTTATCGCCAATAAGACCTTGAATCAGCCAGGGATGGTTGCTGGCCAAGACGAGAAAGAGGGGGTGGGGTGTGTTTAGGTACAGCGCTCCCTGAAATGGACACGGCTGCCTTTGGCTAAATGAACAGTTTGCATTGGACAGGAAATGGCTCATCTCTGTCCAGGCTTGCTTTGATCTATCCAGCCCACGGTCATACATGATTTCTTCCTTTACTTCCAATTGCTCCCATGCTTTAACATATGTGCTCGCCATGTATGCACATCACCACCAATTACATCAGCGCTCACTCTCCATTACAGTGTGAGTGCTGATGTTTGAAAGATACATTTAATATATTCGGTTTCTTTTTTCGCTGTAACCAAAAAAAGCAGAGACTTGAAAAGAAAAGGGGGCTGGAAGGCGGAGAGGTGCGAAATGAGGTGGAGTTCTTTGAAAAATTCTGTGTATGCTTTGGATTATGTTTGTGGTTGTTTTTGTGGGTTTTTTAATGTTATAATGGTTATATGGTTGTTTAAAAGCTAAGCACTATACGTTTAAAGCTAACACATCAGTTTACTACATGTTACATAAAATGATGAGTAGGAAACCATCTGGGCAAAATCCAAAAAAACAAAAACAAAACACGATAAAAGAGAAAATTTTCTCACAGTGAGGGTAACTGGTTGCATTTTGTTATATAAATATTCTATATTAAATGACTGATTCTGTAGGCACATTTTTCAACAAGCGTTGGAGCTAAGAAGACTAATTAAATTATCTTGTAATTTTTAATAGGCAAATATTGATCAATAGATGACTGAAACAATATTTTTTTTCATCAGGTTTATTCCATTTGACCTTTTATAATTTTGTTTTTGTTGTCTGATTTAATCAGGAACAAGGGAGGCTGCATTTGTGTACGCCCTGTCTGCAGCAACCATCAGTCACACCATAGCACGGGCGTGCACTTCTGGGGATTTGCGACTGTGCTCGTGCGGTCCTATTCCTGCTCAAATCCCAGAGCCTGGCTATCGCTGGGGGGGCTGTGCTGACAACCTGCATTATGGCTTGATGATGGGCTCCAAGTTCTCTGATGCTCCCATGAAGATGAAGCGCTCAGGATCCCATGCCAACAAGCTGATGCATCTACACAACAGTGAAGTCGGGAGACAGGTATGTAGTCTGAATGGATAGTTCTATCTTAAAACAAGAGTTAACATATAAAGAAACTGTCCATATATCATAAGTTTATCTCTACGTGATCATGTTTAGGTACTGAGAGAGGCGCTGGTGATGAAGTGTAAATGCCATGGTGTGTCTGGATCCTGCTCCATAAGGACCTGCTGGAGAGGCCTCCAAGACCTCAGGGAGATTGCCATGGACCTTAAGACCAAGTACCTGTCTGCCACTAAGGTGGTTCACCGGCCCATGGGGACACGCAAGCAGCTGGTGCCTAAGGACATTGACATCAGACCAGTGAGGGAGAACGAACTGGTCTACCTGCAGAGCTCCCCGGACTTCTGCATCAAGAATGAAAAACAGGGCTCTGTTGGCACACAGGACAGGTGAGACCACCAAGTCACAGCACTATTTGACAGTTGAGTTTAGTTTATGTGTGTGTGAGAGTACATCTTCATCGGCCAGCAGTTAGACTCAGGGGATGGTTCGTATTAAACCGAATCTATTCTCTGAAAGAGAGGAAACAGTACAAAAGCTGCAGGAACAATGCTAGTTATTTTGTTAACAGCCGATTTTTGCTCAACAAATATGTGGCATTCATAGAAGACCTATCACAGTTGCGATAGTGTATGTGTACGGACGCCACCACATGTAGTTCAGTTTGCGGAGAAGGGCACATCATGCTACAAGAAGCTGTTGCGTAGGCTATAACATAGCAAACATGGCTCTACATTGATCTGATGTTCAAGAATAAGCTGCATTTAAGTGTTTGTGTGACAAAGAGGTGGAATTTGGATAGTAATGATACCGCAGTTGTTTGCAGTTAGATTTGCGAGCATGACTCACATCAGCGCCAGACTCCTGCAGCAGACTAAGAGGAAATGACCGATCCTGAATGTCTGCTCATCCAGGATGTTGACTTAAGTGAAGTGCTGTCGTGCCTGGTGGCACCATTTACTTTTCTGGCTGGCTGATAACAACCACTGTCCCATGAGAGTGCATCGTCTATGGCTTGTCTGAGCATGTGCCACGGAAAAGGCCACTGTGAATGGAGTCCTTGTGCTGCTATCTGAAACAATTACTACTGTGGTTATTCTAGGACTAAGGGCACTCAAGCTGATATTGATTTAAGAGGGCTACAGAAACAGGGATATAGTTAATGGTTGCAGAAAGATAAAGGTTTACCTACACCTTTCACTTGAGTACTCTTTTTGGGACTGTGACATTTTCGTTTTCTTTGAAATACAACAAAAATATGCAGCGTTATCTTAGAAGCTTATTGTATTTCTCAAATTTGGATTATTGTTTTTATGTTGGACTGCAAGAAAGAAGGGCCATTTTCAAAATTAGAAGACAGGACGGCTTCTTGTACTTTCTTAGTCAACTCTGTAATTGTTAGTTTCTTTGTCCAAACCTAAACTCTGTCATTCAGAGTTACCCCACTTGTTTAACTAGAAACCCTTTACTTCATGATATTACACGCATTTCCATTCACATCTATCACAGCATGCTTTGATGGCACCAGAATACCATCAGGGTCGTGTTAAGCTTCAGAGGAGCATATACTTTTGTAGGTTGCTAGAAATGTCATACGTCTCATGACTGCTAAATCATGTGTCCCTCAGCTTTATGCCACTTACCACAGATAAGCAGGACAGGCTTCATGCCAAGGACAATCGCGGTGCATTCACTGCAGTCTGATAAGGCGACAGCCACACAGTCTGCAACTTTACAGCTTTATTTCTATTAACGTCAAGCAGATTTTAATCGAATGGGCCTGCCGTCTCGCTCGATCACATGGTCAAAATAGCATCTGCTTTGCCACATACATCTCATTACGGATTTACTTTTTGCTAGTACCCTATTTTTATTTTCATTTTTATACTTTCAGATGATTCCTGTTTAACCCTTGAGCCACGTCTGAGAGCAGTAGTAGTTTTTCTTGTTAGAGATGAGGAAAGTGAATTTAAGCTGCAGTCCCTAATAGATAAGGTGTGATCACAGATGGAGAAGTGTTTCATGTCTCTGGTAAGAGCCTGTACTTTAATCATTTACAATGTGTCTGAACCTTCTTATGTGAACCATCAAATTTGCACTGCTGTCCTCTCACTCCTGACAAAACAGAACTGTGTGGGGGTTTGCCAGCTCCCACCAATGTAATAAACCTGTCTGACACTCTCTGTGACTTCTGTCCCTCCTCTTCGTTCTCCTTCACTCCTGCAGCAGCAGTTAGTTCAGCGGCTGTCTCACCTCGCTGGTCATTAACACACTGCCATCATAAAATAAAGCAATTATGTGCAGAGGGCTAGCTGAAGTGAGGGAGGGTCACCCTGTGTATTCAGCGTGATTTATGACAGAACTATTCTTTGCTCATTCAGGATGCCCCGGGCCTCTGGAATGAGAGGCTCCAAAGCACCCATTGCTCAAAGACAGCAAAACAAAAAGAAAAAAATATTTGGGAGAAAGAGTGCACAAAAGGTTAAAGCCCAATAGTCGGTCAAGCACTTTTGGAGAATACTATTGTTGACTCTTGACGGGCGGCAAGATTGTGCAAAAGGTTTTAGGATGAAGCAGGAAAGCAATATTGAAATGTGTTTGGCTTTATATTATTTTAAAACTGCAATGCAAATCTAAATAAATGTTAAAATAACTTCTGCTTTTTTCAGGCAGTGCAACAAAACATCCGTCGGCAGTGACAGCTGTGACCTGATGTGCTGCGGACGTGGCTACAACCCGTACACAGAGAAGCTGGTGGAGCGCTGCCACTGCAAGTACCACTGGTGCTGCTATGTAACCTGCAAGAAGTGTGAACGGATCGTGGAGAGATACGTTTGCAAATGAGTCTGTGCTTTGCAGGCCCCACCAGCAGCCCTCTACTTTCTACCCAGCCACCCATGGCTACAGATTAACCAAAGCACTGCAGTACAAAGAAGGCTTACTTTCGTCTTAAGCTTTTGCATGCGCATCTCCGCAAGAAGTGACCTTTTCCTGTGCAGTATCAATTTTGTATCAAGTCTCCAACTATCCAATCGGGCTTCGAGGTTTTTTTTTGCACAAATCTAGACATGGAAAAGTGTGGCGACAGTGCAAGTTGGTTCATGCGAAGACCACCGTCCTCCTGAGTATTTTCTTTTTTATGTTAATAATTATAACCCCCACTTTGCTCCCTTGAGAGGGATACTGAAAGCCTGTTTTATCATATCTCTAATAAAAAGAAATAATATTGGGTTTTATGCTGGAGGATTCTTCCGACTTATGTTTGGCTCCATTCCATGGAAATCCAAGAGTTCTCATGGATCCAGTTTTTTATTTTTGAAGTACTATTAAAACATTTTCCCTCTTCAGAAATGGACAACTGAGGAAAAAGGACGACAAAGGGAACCTTAAGTACTTTTCAATCATGGAACATTTTTGTGGTTGATGTTTTGGACTCTGAACATTCGCCCTGTGTGGATCATGATGTGCCTGCTTCCCTGTGGAAAGAGAGAAGAAATTTAAGAACTTTGTGAAATGCTGCATTATCTCCTTTTTGTCTGACATGCAGCAGTTCAAAATATATATTTTTCAGAGCATATGAGCTGAACTCGTGAATTTTGTAAACCACTTTTGTGTGGATGTATATACTGTTATTTTGTATACTGAAATAAAGAAAGAAGTATTTATAAAATATTACACAAGCTCTAAGGCTTATTATTTTTAAATTGAACTTCATTCAGTTTCATAAAACCCTAAAAAACCACAACTTATAGTGCACATTGGGAGCAAACCAGTTCAGCACAGCATGTAATAGGTTGCTGGGTTCAACCTGTCAATCTATAAGAAATGCACTTTGAATTACCTAAACCCTGGAAAAGTGTTTGTTTAGACAGTCCATCTCCTCACAAAGACCATTGAAAAAGAAATTGTGACACCTACCACAGCTTCAACCCTCAAACACCCATTTCTGACAGCCAGACCTCAAACTGACAAACATTACATGCAAAATCAGACACATTAAATTCATTTTGAAATTTTAAAACTTAGAGATTTGTCAGCTGGGGATAAAGATGGGATTTATGGCTCTTTGAAGGGAACCGAATCTTGAGGAGCCGTTCCTTTCAAAGAGCCATTCAAAAGACTGGCTCGTTCTTACAATATCTTACAAAATTTCAAAACATATAATAATGACAAACAAGATAAAAAAATTATAGAAAAAATATAGATAAAAAAAAGATAAACCTCATCAGTCAGTGCAAATTCATATAAATAATGGCTCACAGCTGTGACTCGGTTCCCATCGTTCATTTAAAAGAGCCATTCAAAAAATCGATTCGTTCATGAACGTCACATCTTTACTGGGGGATGTAAATTTTACCCTTCACCAACTAAAGTTTTCATGATTTTACACTGACAAATAGCTGTGCAAGATTTTAGACTGTGAACTCATATGATAAATCCCAGAACAACCACGCACATGCTGCTTGAGCTGCAACACTCCCAAGTCCAAAACAACCCTACATTTTCTGATAAAAGCCAAGCAGATGGAAATCTTCATTTAGCTGTTTCTATGATCCTAGGCTTGCTTCCGATCTGCCCTTTTCCTTTCATTTCATTTTTAGCTACAATTGTGGGTTCAGCAGAGCTGATTAGGCAGATCTATTTCAGGTAATGAGGAGAAATGTGACTCCAGATCCAAAGCCAAGACCCTGCATACACAAACTTATCTGATCTTCCAGAAAGAACGCATGATGACAATATGTTTGTATCTGTATATGTGTTGTATCTGAGCAACAACTTCTGGGAAATTTTATATAATGATAAAGTTTTAGAAGTGCATGTTGTTGTACAGCAACAGTCTGAAAGCTGCAGAAGGCAGACACAGCCAGCTCACAGTGGTCTTTGGTTTGGGGGCAGGGTGGATCTGCAGTGTGCAGGTAAGGGGGAGGCTGCTCTGTCTGCACACAGGCCTGTCCGTCGACAGCCTCAAGGACTCTTTAGTTACTGGCATTCCTAAGCCTGGCATTTGGAGAAAATAGGTTGAGTCCACCCACTGCTGTCTGTCACAATCCTCACCACTACAGAAACATGAAGCCTCACCTGCTGATTAAGTACATGCACCACACCCAGCAGCTACAGTAGAGATAACTCAGTAAATGAAAACGTATCTATGAATACAGATTATTTAATTTTATAATGTGTCAACATTGGGGGCAGCGGATCAAATCTCACCCCAACAGTTTGCAAAAAAGTAAAAATATGCAGTTGCGCTTGTGTCAATGTTTAAAGTTGAGAAATTATCCAGGAATTTGTAGCATGCCACAACTATTCGAAATTATCAAATGTAAAACCTTAGTATGGGATTTGAGTAATTTCATCACACCTCTACAGATTAGATAGTCTTAAGGTCTGACCTGCTTCAGTGTGGAAATGCTGGACCTAGCCGAGTGACCCTCTGAGCAACCATTGTTATCATTATGCTGTGAAACTATTCAACTGACCTCAGACTAACCCTTCTTAAATTATCACACATGGAGATAGTTCACACAATGACACATTTCATGTAGGACCTGAATGTGCTGCCACAATGTGAACCTGTTGTTATCAATACCCTCTACATTATTCCATTTTCATGCCTGTCAACACACAGTTGTGCTGGAGTGTGAAGACTGATTGTGTGTATGCGCTGGACATGTATGGGCTGCCTTTCTGGCTGGGATGATGTAAAGAAATAGCTTTAGATCAACCTTCATCTGGCATCTTAAAGACTTTTGTCTGACGTAAAGCCGTTCCAAAACTAAAAATCATAAAGAAAGCTAAACTAAAAGATGCTGCCATTATGTTTCCTTTCTTTATTTGTTTCTGTCTCTCTTTGTCCGAGTGTCCAAGTATCTCTCTGTGGTTGTCTTGACCCCTTGCTCTGTGGGAATTGCCCAGTAATAGAGAAGGAAAAGAGGACTTTTATACAAAGCAGTGAAAATATCAGGGGTTAATGTCAGGCCGGACAATATATTGCCAATTGCCTTTGTGCCGCCTGCAGTCTAGATAACTAGCTGTGAATGAGGGAGACAAAGAATTTGGCTGGAGTGGTAAAGGCTTTCAGATGTACTGACCCGTACTGTAAATGGACTTTTGTGAACCCCACCCCCACCCTCACTCTCTGGCCTTTAAATAGGAGCTCAGCAGTGTGTGCTGTTAAAAAGCCATTTTTGTTTGTGTCTGTGTGTGTTTGCACGCACATCCTCGGGCATGTTGCTGGGAGATAACAGATCATGCAAAGCATGCACCTTTCTAGATAAGGACAAACCGGCAGATGGTTGAGAAACAGAGATAGACACCATCATCAGTTTGTGATGCTTCCCCGGAAACTAATTTGGTTAAGACTTTTAACTTATAGGTGTCCAAATAAATCCCTGAAAGCATTTCAGCTGATCCAAAATGCTGCAGGCAGAGAACTGAATGGCACTGCCAAGAGAGATCACATTTCTTCTGCATTAGCCTTTCCACATTGGCTCCCAGTAAAATTTGGACTAGAATTTGAAATCTTTCTTAGCATGTATAAAACCTTTGTGGCACAGCTCCCTCATACTTTAAAGATCCTGTTGTTCCCTATAAGGCCACAGAAACTCTTCCCCCTCAGAGCGCACGATTATATGTGGTTCCAAGAATTTTCATGATTAAAGTTAAATGCAGAGCTCTTAGTTTTCAGCTTTGTCTCCCATAGAACCAACTCCCAGTCTGCCCTAAAGAATAAGAATATTTTCTTAAATCTTACTTTCATTGTTGTTTTTTTAAAAACTAATTTTATTTAATTATTCAGCTATTTAAATATTGCTTTTAGCTTTCATTTAATGTTTGTGTTGTTGTTTTTTTTGCACGTGAGGCTGTTTTTTTTTGTTTTAGTTTTTTTTCAAACTCCAATATAAATTAGGTTAAACTCATCTTAGTGAATGTAATGAAAGTTAAGACTTCACAGTGGCAACACTGTAAAATCTTTTTTTTTTAACATAACTTCTTGTTTTTAAAAAAAATCTCGATTTATTTAATTTAAAAATTCATTTCATTTTTGCATTATAAAAATCTTGACACCTTTGAATGTATAGCTTATTATTAATAGCGAAAGCCAAACCAATCATGACTTCCCCTTCTTTTAACATAACTCATCTATTTGTTCACTTACATTTTGAAAATAAATCCTAGAGCAGATGTATGATTAACAACAAAAAGAGTCGACTGTATAGCTGTAAATATTGTTTTTAATTAATCTGAGTAAGCCAGGCCCTTTCAATGCAGGGATGAAACTATAATAAACATAGAATGTATGTTAGCCTACAATATTAAGGTTTATTGAGATTTGGGATTGGAATTCAAGCCTTCATTTTCCTAAACAGAGACTTCTTTCTTTTTACAAACATCACAGTTGCACTTTGCAAACAGGTGCTGGTTATTTTTTTGCCTGAAGTTATAGTGAGTTGAGGTAATTATTAACATATGATTCAATGCAACACATGAAAGCAAGATAGCACTTGTGCAGCAAAGGTGAATTCAGTGAATTCCTGAAAAACCTGCAACAGATTATTATTCTGCTATTATTACTAGCAGATTATGTTAAAATTCAGAGCTGACGGCATGCAACGTCCAAACTCTAATAATTGAAATGACTGCATTAATACCCTCTTGTAAATTAAAACATCTTTCAAAGTCCTAATTCAAACCTGACTCAAAGTGAAAAAAAATTTCATAACCATACAAGAACATTAGTTTATATAAATTGAACAAAATGCAAAATGTTTTACCTTTGTAAACTCAACACAGAAATTTTAAATTAGCGCTTATTTGTGTGTGGCAGTGCTTCAGTATTAGTGCCCAAACAAAGCCTTTATAAAAACCAGCCAAGAGGGAGAGAGCGAGACTGAATTAATAAGAATAAAAGAAACAGCAAGCTAAGTATGCTGGGAAAAGTAAACACTGGTCCGTGTAACCACAGTAAATCTGGCCAGGGGACCAGCATAGCAGGCCGTGCCCTCAGTCGAGGAGTCAACAAACTCAGAGGAGGGAAAAAGGAGCTAACTAACTAACATTACTGAGAGGGGTTAAAGACTTGCAAAGTTTTATTCATATGAAGATCAGTGAAGCGGCGCCATGTTTACCCAGCGTCTGGCTGAGTTAAACTATGTAAACCTGAGCATATAATTCAAGGAGAGAATTCTGAATCACAAATGTAAAGATGACTTTCGCCACGGTGTTAGAGGGTTTTAGTTTGGGGTGTGTGTGGGTCCTGTGAAGGTCGCTGCATTTATATTTATACGTTCAGATGTTTTAGGCCAGTGAGAAATATTCACCTCACAAGCAAATGCTTGAATCAGCCATGATGATCTGCTAAAAAAAGACCCCCCTCCCTCCAACCACAGATCAGCTAATGCATCTGGCCGATTTCCTCTCCAGGACATATTATCACCCTGCATAAAGTATTTTTTTCCCCAGTAATGTCTAAATCTAAAGGGCAGCTGTCACGCAGAGTTGACTAATGTCATGTAAAAACATCAAAGGACTCTTTTGAAATGACAGATATGAGTAATGGTTGTCTTTTAAAGGAAACTTGAGAACAAAGAGGCAATGCAAGAATTAGTTTAATTAGTATCTGAATTTTTACTTTTCCATTTGTCTTTTTTTTTTTGTGGTTCTGCCAGATTTACAGAATTTTTTATGTCCCTGATGTTCTTTGTCAGTTAATTTATTTGTGTTTTAATCTTTCTCTTAAGTGAGGAACATATTTACCAAGAGCATTGTTTAATATCACACACACACACACACACAAAAAAAATAACCCCAAACATTTGGAATTAACTAAGTGTCCTGATTTCTGGATCTTCATTTGGAGACGTTTCTGTGTTCTTTTGTTTCTGTGTCCGATTTTATAAAACAAATGAACAAGTGTTGGAAGGAACTTTGTTTGTAATATATATGTTGATGCATTAAAAACAGATGTGGTCTTGTTTATTTCTTTAAAATATTCCATTCTCATCGTGATTGTTGCCTAAAGGTTAAATGGGGGAATATCTTTAATCTTGCATCTGGAAATTCAGAAGGGTGCCGCTCATCTTTTGTTAATCCCAACTACACAAATGGAACACTGAAAGATGAGGACAAGTAAAGGACAAAAATTGCACCTCCACTTCCTGATACAGTTACAGCTGCTGAGTGGCTGAACTATACACAGAATCCTGGCTAAGGGCACATACATCATATGAGCTCAGGGCATGGCTCAAATCCCCCCACGATCAGGTTAAATTGTCCAAATGAAGTTTTTGTTCTCTTTCTGCAACTCAAATGCATCACAGTAAATCAATCTTTCAGCCTTGCAAATCTTTCAGCTTGCACTCTCATTTACAAGAACCATATTTTATAAGAGGAAAAACCAATGCATGTAGCAAGGGTAAATCGACCTTATACACACAAATATTTATTTCCTTTTCCCATCCTTTTTAAACATTAGGCTAAATTTGAATGGTGGCCAGATTACCCCCTCGTTTTTATTGCTTCCATATTTCTCCGTTCGTATGAGGTAATAACATTTATTTGGCAAAGGACTGAGTGGGATAGGCAGCCAGCAATGCCATTATATATGATTAGCCTGGTTTGCAACACTTGATTTGTAAAATGTCTGATTGGTGACATGCATTGTGGGAAAAATAAAGTCCTTTTTCAGGTTAAGAATATCAAATTGAAAACTTTGTGCTTCCATCAATCATCAAAAACCTGCTACTGAAAGTGAAGAAAGTGCTGAAATGTTAAAAGATCTACTCATTTTTACATCATATTTGGCCCAATACTCAACTCAGTAGCTTTTATTCTGTTTCATATACTTCCTAACTAATAATTAAATTCCCTCAGTGGAAGAAAAGTTGAAGTAGTTCATTAATGAAAAGCTTGACAAGTTGTAGTAAACTCAGTTGTAGTTTGTTAAAGCTTAAGTTATTATATTGTAAATAGTTATACTAAACTTTTATAGGTGAGAAGTGGCTTAAAATGGATCTTTAGTAAAACACACAAGGTTCATTGTTTACATCTGTGCACAATGTGGCTATAAAACCCACCTTTAGTATTAACCAGGCCCACAGAGATTCAGCCAAGGAAGGTTTCTGTGACACTACATTAAATTTCTTTTATTTAAATTATTGGTAAATGATCAACAAAAACACTTTAGGTAGCAGACACTGCACCAACACTCAGTTACCTCCCCTGATTAATCTGGGCTGGGAACATGTTTTATTCACCAATTAACACTGATTGCATGTGGGTTGGAGAATCTATCAATAAATACTCCTGGAAGAGCTCTCATTAAACCTGCACTAAAAAACTTTGCAAGAGTCTGTGTGGTCCTGTTTAGGCCCTTTTGATGAACTGACAACCAGACAGCTGGAAGGTATAAATATATTCAAGATGCACTGAGAATTAGATCACGCAAACCGAATTTGGAGGTGGTCACAAGCACATAGAACAGCATTGTTTGTGAAGAGTTGTACTTCCTTCCCGCATCATAATTAAATCACACTGCAATCGATGAGATAAACAAAGAAAGATGCAACTTTATGTGTGGGGATAAAAACACAAAATGTAAAAAATAAATTGACAACAAATAGAAACCTTTTATTGTTTTATGCTGTTTTCATGGTAAACAAGTAAAAAACAAGAAACATAATTTTCAACACACTTTGATGTACTGGCTGGTGAGGATGCAACTGAGACCGGGGAGTGCAAGCAAAGTGGATTAGATAGACGCTAAGATGAAGCTGTGCTAATTTATCCAAGGGAAAGGCTGATTCAGTCATTTAAAGGAGGTTCCAACTAATATGCACCAAATATATAGTCTGTCACACTATGTACAGAAATAAGCTCAACAGTTCCTCGATGCAAAGCAGAGGCTTTCAAATGGCATATACAATCAGAGATGTATAAAACAATGTCTTAAAAACCATGTCTTTGTCATTTTAATCTTAATGGTAAACATAATTTTGGGAAAAATCTATAAACTAAAATGGACAGATCCAGATTCCGTGAGACCACATCCTGAAAATACCACAAAAATTTCCAAACAGCTTTGAAATTTATGGACTAGCTATTATGTCAGTTGTAAATCTTCCTATGTAGAAATGTTGAGGCAGAGACCGACAGCAAACTAATTAATGAAAAAGTACTGAATGTTCTGTCTAAGCAAGGGACGTATTTAAAAGCAGCAAGAAGAACGTTTACACAGCAGAATATTATGCACTAATATTACTATACATTGGTATAATAGTTTATATAAGTATAAATACAAAAAGGTCATAAAGTTTTTAATGTTTTTAGAATAAAAGAATTTAAACAAATGCTCGATGTGGAAGGTTTTCAGAATTATTTAAATGAATGAATGAGTACCTACTCAGATTTAAAGATAAGTCTGAAATAGTTTATAATTGTTCAGTTAATTTTCAAAGTACACATTTCTTTGTTTTTCTGCCATTTTAAAGAAAATAAATTACACAATAAGTTTAGTCAATTAGCCAAATTAAATCTTTCATATTGGTATTGGACCAGAATTATCCAATCATCACGTTCCTTATTAAAACCAGAATAATATTTAAGGATATGAGGGGACTAAACCCCAAGACCTTTTTTTAGACTTGCAAAAAGACAGATTTTATTGTTTATATTGTAGCGGCTGTAGCTCATAAGGAAGCGCAGTCGTCTTCCAACTGAAAGATCAGCAGCTCGATTCCAGGCTTTCCCTGACTACATGTCGATGTGTCCTTGGGCAAGACACTTAACCCCACGTTGCCTCCTGATATGCCTATCGGGGTGTGAGTGAATGGATGAATGTGAAATGTAGTGTAAAGCGCTTTGGGTGGAAAAGCACTATATAAGTACAGTCCATTTACTATTTATGCTTCCTATTCCACCTTCGTTGTCTGAGACATAAGATGTCTATGCTGGGACGCAGACATCATCATCGATTTGTATTTTATTATTTTTTTTTAAGCAATTAAGAATTTTTCTACATATAAGATCAATAAATATACCAACAGTATGTATACATGCCATCTATCTTTTATGCACACCCATGAGTAATTCTCTGCAAATGAGAATCCTGAAAGAGAGTAAATACATTAGGTTTATAGAGTGGTTTATTGAAAGAAGAAGCATTTTTCTCAGAGCAATAACCGTAAAGCCATTACAAGGAGCACGTAGCTGGGAAGGGTTAAAGTAATTAGCACACATCTCCATCACAACCTGCTCGGGAGCACATTTCAGATCTTCTGCCAGGGGAACCAATCCCTCCTGATTTCTCCCAGCTGCCCCTCTCATGGCCCTGCTGCACAGGCTGCAGAGTTCCAATTCATTCTAAATAGTCAAATCCTAATATTTACTTCTCGCTTCCAAGTGGAGGCGGAGCGGGAGCTCGGTCCAGTCTGCAGGAGAATAGGGGTGGCAGGAAATAATGGCCTCATTAATTCTAAAGAGGGAAACAAACATTTGTCCTTTCAGAGCCCTGTGTGACAGACATGTTTGTATTCTGAATGTATGTGTGTGTGTTTTCATGTGTGTGTGTGAGTGACCTTGTCTGTTAACCAACAAAAGAAGCTCAATTTCCATTTTAGAACCAGCAGCAGACTCTTGCTTCATTGGTAAACATGCTGCACCGTGCAGATTTAGATGGACATATCATTAGGATGTGCAGTTGGATAAGTTTTGGATTGTCCTCACCTGCCTTCTCTTTATATTTAAAGCTGCTGTTAAAATAAAAACATTTTGACCCCCCTCTCACACAAAAGACCAGATTTTTTCACATTATAGTAAGAAAAATGACTTTCCATAACCAGCAATGAAATAAAAAATTCACGTTTTTCCTGCATTGAGAAAATTAAAGGAAGCTTTTCCTGTTTGCATTAAAGCGTTCAACAACTGTCTACTGTCTTTTTTTAAAGGATTGACCATATGATTGTCCAACTTGTCATAAAACGGGTTCAGTATTGTCAAATGCTGTGTCTAATACAACAAAATCCCCACCCTCCATCCACTTTCAGTTTATTAAATTGGGATGAAGACATATGACTGACTTCTGTCTTTTTTTTTCCCTCTGTAGTTTAACTATGTTATTGCCTGGGAGGTTGGATAACAGTGCATTCCTACACAGATCTGTTCCCTGAAGCATTTGCATCGCAATCTTCCCTCCACAGTGCACCAAAGTTCACAGCTGTGCTGGTTCAGCAGCCATGATCATAGATTCCAAAGGCAGAGACTTGGCTTCTCACAGAATATTTTTTATGACAGCTCTTTGTCAGGACGAACACTGGAATCAGCTATTTTCCAAGAGCTAATAGAATAATATGTTCAGTTAAGTATCCTTATAAAACATCCTTTAACTAGAAAAGACATCCTTACCCTCATGACTAAATATTTGAATTAAATAACTTGTTCTGGGACAACTATCAACAAATGATACTTTTTCAAGTTGCAGAAAAGCAGCTTAACTGTAAAATGTTTAAAAGTTTCACATATTTAAATAAGCTCAAAAAACCACCTACAGTAAAATTTGTTGTTGTAAACAGCTAGAACCTCACCATGGAACTTTCTAGTGATGTTCTTTTTATGCAATTTTAGGCTTTTTAGCTGTTTGAAATTAATCAAAATAGGGTAAATGCAGCTACAGATGCGAGTCATTATTAGCCTTATGATGAAGGTCAATAAAGCCTCTTTAGATATCCCCTCTCATCCAATTCAGACTCAAACTTGCCTACTCCATATCACTTCATTCACTCTCTGGCGCTTTGATTATTTGTTTTTCTTTGGTTTTACTTTATTTTTTTATCTTGTGCTTCTGCACTTGAATTTTATGCCTAACGCTTTGTGTTTTTAAAAAACTTGCTATATGTTGAAATAGTTGTTTCCTCCCTTCCTGCTCTCTGTTGGAATCTGTGCTATATATACACATTCAGTCTCCATCAGCAGAACATCTGACCCAACAATGCAGCAGATTCCCTTGGGGTTGTGTGGACATGTTAATTTGTGCTTTAAATCTGATAATCATGAGTAAATTACTTTTTATTTCTGAGTTTTACTGCTTTTTTTCCTGCCATTTCTCCTAAATGCTGCTGTCACTCTGGGTTGCAGCTCATGGGATGAGTTGCCAAGTTTCTCCATTTGCAGACAGTAACTCCTAAAGAAATCTCCAGCTTAGTTATATAACATTAGCATAACAGCCTAAGTCATATTTCAAGGTTTTATATGGAATGATGAGCACTGAATCAGCAGTGTTAAAAATGTAGAGCTAGGCAGGTAAGTCGGACTGGGTTAAAAAATGGTTTAGTTAATTAATCCAATATCGATATATAAAACTCGGAGATTTATAT
>JBAMHW010000017.1:1350089-1362771 GCA_037177495.1 Rhadinocentrus ornatus
GCAAAGAGTATAGATGGTCCTCCATTTCAATGTAAGCTAGCAAGCTGAATCATCCACGGTCGTCTTGGCTTGTTTACCCCCCCCGAAACAGCAGGGACTCGTAGGTAAAACGCACAAGGCTACCAAGTTTGTCCTCTTTCGGCTACTATATTTAAAGATGCAACATGGCAGCCTCCAGTTAGGTGCGCCGCCACCTATGTATTTATAAACATCTAATTCTAAGCTACAAAACGATTTCATTTGGATGGGACTGTGATTAGACTTTGGTAAAATACGTATTTATGAAAGCAATTCTTGATTTTTGCTAACAAACATATAAAAAAGATACACACTATACCTTTAATGAACATCTCCAATAAAGAGTACATTTTTATTGTTTGTAAATTCATGTTGACCCACTAATGAAATAATTCTATCATAAAATGCCATTTTTAGAGTTTTAATATTGAATTGTGTAAAATATAAACTGACAATCAATCCAATTCATTTTACATCGCCGCCACTATCACAGCTGCTATTGGGCAAGAAGAAAGCTACACTTGATGGGTTGCCAGTCCATCACAGGACGAACACAGAAAGAAACGGGACAGACATGAGCATTTTGGTGCCAATGTTAGTTTCACTTGGCTTTGTAAATACAATTCTTGATGACAAGACTTACAACCTGACACATTTTGATAGAAGTTATAGCTGCTGGTAACTAAAGTCTCTAAGCCCACTTAATTAGATACTCTCAGCTGGGTATTAGCATGGAAAGGGTGGACATCAGCATCTCCAGACTGGCAACCAGCTTGCTAAATCTGACGATGCTGTGAATAATTTACTGGTATATTGAAGCTAGGTGGATTAGCTGTTGAGTTTACTTGTCTTTTTTGCTTGTAGTGGTAGATTGTACAGTACACCACCTACTGTAGGCTTATGGGTTTTACTGCAAAACACATATTTGATCAAACTTTCTGGTAAAATAATCAAGCAAAAAAAGCCAAGACTTAAACCTTCTTGCTGTAAGGTGACGGTGCTAACCGCCACACCACTGTGCAGCCCAAGAAGTCTGTATTTAAGACTTCAAATATGCTTTAAATATCGTATCATTTATCTAGTACAATTAAACATTTCCATTCAACATTTTACAAAGTAAAGTTAGAAGAATGTCTAATATATGTCCCTAACCTGAATGTCGAAATATTCATATCCAGTATAGAAAATATATATATTTAGATAAACAATACATTCTGTACTACTACATGCACAAACATTTAAATATACACTATTGATGCAAGTGTGTCTGAACTTTTATTTGGTACTAGCTACAAACGTATTCATAGTTTTGTCATTTGTCATAGGTGGCTGTAGCTCAGGGGGAAGTCCCCTGACTTCATGACGAAGTGTCCCTGGGCAAGACACTGAACCCCATGTTGCCTTCCGATGTGCCTATCGGGGTATGAATGTGTGTGAGAATGGTTGAATGTGGCATGTAGTGTAAAGTGCTTTGTTTAGCCAACATGACTGGAAAATTGCTATATAAGTAAAGTCCATTTACCATTTATCATATTCCCAAAAGACTTGAACAACCATTTTACCATGCATGGTCCCCTTAGTTGCATTTTTTTTTAGGCACAAATCATTTTCTAAAGACTTTTTTCAAAACTATTTACTCACTTAACTTTAAAATAAATGTTTAAATGACAAATTTGTAATTTGGGTGTAAGTGAATTAAAATGTATGTATCAGTGTATTCAAATGAGTCCAGTAAAAAACATGAGGGTTATTATTAAATCAACTCAAAAGATGAAGATGTAGGAAATAAAAAATAGGGAAGTGAATACAATCTGAGCAAATACAGACCGAATGCTGTTTTATTGCTTTTCTCTCACAGTAAATCAAACTATCATCAAAATGGCACAATGATTACATTGTGCAGGTGTTTCACTTTCTCTGCTCCACGGTTTAAATCAACCCTCCCAGTGAGACGTCTTATATGACCAGACCAATTGGCTGAGCTGTCCGGCTCTTCCGCTAAAGGCTCCCACTGTCCTGCTCCATAGGAACCCAGGCAGTGTGGCTGAAGACTAAAATAAAAATCAACGTTTTCTCGCTGGACCACAGGTAAAACCGCATGCCTTTTCACATGCTGTATAAATGTTTTGACACAGGAATGCCAACAGCCCTTCTCCTGTGATGCTTATTAAAATCATGACTTCCATCACTAAATATGTGTAGTGACCAACACCTTGAGGCCAAAAGGATAGAAATATTTGTTTATTTAAGTCACGATGCTGGATGTGTTGCAAAAAACTCTGTCACTGCTCAGCGGTGATTGAAATGGAGGTTGGAGAGTCAAAATATACCAACCATGTATTTGACTTGTGCTGACCAAGAGCAGGCGCACAAACCATAGACTGAACTAAGTCAACAAATATATATGTGTGTTTATTTATGCCTTACTGTGCAGCACATTCAGTGCTGATAACTTCACCTCTTTAGGGCTAAACTGACCACACAATCATCACTACCCTTTTTTTAACGAAGTGATTGACAGGATAGATAATGATAAGATGGACACAATCGGGTGGTGATTTGTTCAGGTGAAATGTTGCCTAAATGTTGAGTTCAGATATGCTTTGGCCCCTGGAGGTCCTGAGAGTATTGTGGCTCTTTGATGTCCCACACGCCTCTTATTTGCCTTGGTGGGTGGGAAAAACAAAACCAGAGCAGACCCAGGAGTGGTTTTAGAACAACACTAAGACACTGCTGGTCTTTCAATTTCATGGGCACTTTGTAGCAGATATTTTTTTGAGGCATACCTTTAAAATTACAGGATTTTGTTTAATCATACGGCATGCCACAAATTTCTGCTAAAAATTCAAAACAGACAACTCTTTAATCAGTGTGCAGCATAGACACCTTTGAATCATGTAGCTTGATATGTTTAACCAAGGAAGTGTATTCCTCTGTACACTGCTTAAAGGTCAGTAGCTTAAATATTTAATTTGAAACATAAATTAATTCAATAAAGGTGTCTGTATAAAAATATTTTTACACTACTGGCAGAAAATAGTAATATTCCCCCATTCTCTGGTGTTGCCTCCCTCTAGAAATTCAGAGCTAAGCAAGAATCTGTCAAACATGAAACTCTTATTTGAAGGGATATCCTTATAATCCAAATATCTGAAAATCCCCCATGTACCCATAGTACTCTGCCTGTTTTTTTGGTTAAAATCTGTCACTTCACAGTTATTTATGTCTAAGCTGACCATCATGTTGGTTAATTAATAATAGTCTGATTCATGCTTGTCCAAATGAACAGGGTCTGCTCTGATGGAGGAACGCCCAGAAAGTCTTGTGTGATTTAAAGCTCTCTGATTCAGAGTGCAGCCTGCAGCTCTGTGTGGATGGAGGTAGCAGAAGCAAATCCGTCTGCAGAGTCCCCACTGGAATAATTACTTCTGTCAGAGGTAGACGGAGTGGTTAGGAGACAAATGTGATATGTGATAACAGAAAGGTTAAAGTACAGCTCAACCACTGACATATGTGCATTTTATTGTCTTCTCTTTTTTTTAAAAAGAATTCTTACTGTATTATTTGTGAAAAACAGTTTATTGCTATCGTGGCCTACAATGAAGGGGTTTAATGATTGTTGACCCAAGCCCAAAAAATAATATATAATGAAAACAAGCAACATACCTGCAGTATGACTTCTCACATTGTTATATTACATCCAGGAACATGAACACATACACACACTTTAAATTAGCCAGAGTTCCTAACGAGGTTCCCTATTAACACAAGCTTAAGGCAGCAATATGTAACTGTCTGACCTTAGAAATATGTGTTTCTGGCTTCTTTAATGGCACAGTGATATTTATTATGTACATTCCTGTAGCCATTGTTTCCCAGCAGTGCCCCGAGGATATTAAACCCCACTTCACAACTTCTTCTCCCAGGATGCTGCATCACTTTGCAGCTGAGTTTTACTTAATGCGCCTTATCACATTTTAGCAACTGGATATCAACACACTGACCATTTTGAATGCACATCATGGCAGATTTACCAAAGAAACACAAGAGGACATTATCATCGTCTTGTGAGAGACAGGGACAGAGCAAGAGATAAGACAGGATGCAAGATGGATGTTGAATTAGCTGTTAGGGGGTGACTTACTAAGAAAATCTGTAAAAGTTTAGTAGTGCTGACTACAACATATTATTGGGTTGTGCCATATTAGACAAGAAACTACAGTTTGGTGCTGTTGTCACTGTCATTGGATGGCACTTTTGGTTCTGAGGCCAGACATCAGAGGAAACAGATATTTTGGGCAAAATCTTTATAATTATTGTTTTGTTTCTATGTTTTCCTTTGAAAAATATGGGACACTTTAAAAACTTAATTTATACATCACAAAAAATGTTTCTCTTTTTGACGCATTTCCTCATTTATTCATCCATTGTCCAATCAGCCAGCCATTGTTAATACCTGCTTGTTCCATTGCCAGTTCATGGGGGGGGACTTGAGCCAATCCCAGTGGCTACAAGGCGAGGGGCAGGGTATACACTGGACAAGCTGCCAGTCCAACAAAAAACAATAGAGAGACAAAAAAAACTACTTATGCTTACATTCACTCCAATTAACCTAAGATCATGTTAACTCTGTTTTGGACCAGCAGGGGTTCAAATAAAAAACCTTCTTGCTGTGAGGCGACAGTTTAATGCCAACCAATACACCACAGAGCAGCCCTCTTTTCATTGAGTTCAATTAAAATATTTGTTCTGATTTGTTAACTGAACCACCATATGCTTGAACATGTGTTTATTTGGACAGTCCATGACTCACACAGAAGTGAGCTAACCATGAATCTGATTTTTTTTCTTCTTTTTTTTCATTTAAATGGTATACCAAATACCGGTGGAATAATTATTCTCTTTTATGTAATGCACCTCATGCAGATCTTCTCTTTCTGAATGTAAAAGAAATCAACTTTAAGTATGATCTGTGCCCTATTTGTAACGGATTTAGTATAACATACTATTCACTAAATCCCAGGCTTATTCTGTTTGGCTTTTCTGGTGGAACAGAAAACTGACATATACTTCATATACTCATTTCTGACAATACTTATTTCTAGTACTGTATCTGAATAATCTCTATCTGGATGTCACAGCTGAACAACATTTTCATTTTCTGCTCCTGTCTTTCAGCTCGGATCAAAAGATGGAAGAAGATGATGTTAGTGATGAAGAGGAAAGCAAAGAGAAGGTTAATATGCTGAAACAACACAGTGTTGATGAAGGATGAGACACAAATGAAGAAATGAGGAGATAAAAGTTTGCTTTTAAGATGAACTGGTTGCCCTTCAGCTTTCACCTTTAAATTTCTGTGATTTTCTACATGAAATGATTGGGAATGAACTCAGAAAGTCTAGGATTATACAAATTTAATAGATTTATCTTTTTTTTTATTACCTAACTTTTTTCACATTGCTTTACGTTTTTACTTGGACTTGCTTTAGGACATGTTCTCTTCATGTCCCATTAAATCAGTGGAGAAGCTCTGCTCCTCCTGACTGTAGGTGGGGCATGGAGTGACTTGAAAAGGATTTCTGTTTTCTGTCAGCAGATGTCGGCTCCACCAGTGACAATTTATCACAAGAACTCTCTGTGACTGAAAGATGACGTCTTTGAAAAGATTAACAATCGTGGTGGACTTTCAAAGAACCTTGATTTTCTTCCTGCAGATGTTCAAAAACAGCTTTATTTGTCAAAAACCTCAGTGGAAAGTGACAAGCCTGGAACTAAGACAAAAATTGTATAAGAATTTATTTCGAGTTGGGTCTGGTCTAATTATGACATTTGTGTAACATGTACTTATCATCTATACAACAACACAGCTTATTTTTTGCAAACTCATGCTACTAACCCCAAAAGAAAATGAATAAAATTAATCCATAACCCATTTCAAATCAGTAAACAGTAATCTTTTAGATTTTTGTTTTGATCTTTTTGTTTGTTTTTATAGCTCTACCGCAACAACAAAGGTGCAGAAAGCCATTCCTTCGACTGCGGTTCGGATTTGAAACACTAGGTATCAATGCTGCTTATTTTGCTTTTATCTAATTTTTTTCATTCTTACCAAACTCAAACTGTAATAGTTTAACTGTTAAGCTAATGTTTGTCTAGCTTACGAACAGCGAGCATCCAAGAGAAAAACATTTAGCAGTCGTTAGACTATGATTACCTTTTAAAAATAAATGTACATTATCATCAACTTGTAACAGTTGTAATTGTGGAATGGCCCTTTACAAGTGCCTTCGATCGTCTACTAATGATGATGTCATTCAGATGTTTCGAGAGGACGGATCGTCTTGCACACACTTGGACTGCTAGTGGACATTTTTTTGGAGCTCAGCTCTTCTTTCTTTTTTTCTTTCCTACCTCGTTGTGTGTTTTATTTGTGTATGGTAAGACAGTAGCCGTCCAACTATATATACTTATATGGTTGACGAGTATCTTTAATAAAACAGACCCACTGTGGAATCTGCAGTACCAGTGTAGCTGTGAGTTTATCAACCTTGTGGATGCTTTACTAGTCCAACTGAGCTAACTACTCTTTTCACACGACACGTAACCACGTTACAAACTGGGAAATCATGCTGACTCAGTAATGTGCACATCATCCTTAAAATCGGTTCAGAGTTTTAATATTACCTTAGGCTATGTCCAGATGGTACCAAAGCGGGTTCAGGTGTGAAAACAGTGTGAAAACGGTGGCGAAAACTAGGAGAAAAGCTTCATATCTCTATGAAACCACTGTAGTACATACTAGAAGCCTGTGGGGGCGCTAAAGAGTAACACGCCAAAGCTAGAGCAAAAAAACACACGCACAGATAAAGGCTCACTGCGTGTTGCAGGAAGTTCACATTGGAAGAAGAACAGAGAAGATGGCTGAGGACTCACTGCGAGGCAAAAGATAAACATTTGTTTGGACTAATGAAGATGTCGAGCTGCTTCTTTAAGTAACACTGAGCTACAAAGCAAAAAAAAAGTTGACGAAGGGTGGATTGGGAATCTGTGCCTGTTCGTCATATTGACGACATATCCTCTAGTGGTGCGGTTACGCTGTCCCCACAGTACCACATACGGTAGAGGTTTTAAACCTATCCACTTTAGTACTTGGTTTAAGACATGATCGGTTTCATGGGGGTTAATCCCTGGTTTCGTGGTGATGAAAGGGTGGATTGCTAAAATACTTTTACGGTTTTACTGCACTCCGGCGTCGTGGGCTCCCGCTCTTTTTTCAAAACATCTGCTTGATGCTGTTTTTAAGTATAAGTGTAAGTTTTGTACTGTTTTTTTCAGCTTTCACTTTAAGAGATGCATGACAACTAGGAAACATAAAAAACACAAAAGCTCTGTCTGAAAGTTTGGAACTACCTGCATCTTCAGCTTAGACTCTGCAGATGATATCAATATATATATTTTTTTTTAAACCCTGATAAAAGACCACGTCCCAACCCTTTTTTTTTTTTGACGATCTTTCCAAATCAAAGAAAAAATTTGTAAACACAAAAATCCTTAGCTCTATGTAATTATGTTTTTTTATTGTTACAAGAAATAGAATCTTATGACATGTGGTCAGTTTTGCATGTTTTTCTGCCTAAATCAATGTTTATTTGTTGCAGATAATAATAATATTTACAAAACAGTTGTGTGAGAGAGAGTTAATAAACTAAAAATATAGCTGGAGCAAAAAAGAATGTCAAATGAGTGGAGTAAATATCCATTGTTGTAATGACTGCTGACATGTATTCTTATTTAAGTGGAAATTTAATGTGTGGGCAGCTACTAAATTGTGTGTTTTATGATGCAGAAAAACAAAGTTTGTATTTACAGTCTTCTGGAGTAATAACTAATCTCTTACATTTTAAGACATGAAGTGAACACTGCAAAGACTTCATTGCTTTTGGGATTTGCAGGAGGTTGGCTCTGTTACTTGCAAGGATGGGATCCCCTTGGAATATTGAACAATTTCCAGCCATCTTGGCCGTTGATTAAGTTTACTGCCTGTTTCTCTCTGTTTAAGAACTTGGCTCTGCCAAATAAACCACAATCAGCACTGCTTTCTACTCCATTGCTATGCATACACTTCTGAGATGTTGTAGCACAGAAACTGTTCTGTATCTTCATATTTTTGCACTCAGCAGGAAACATTTTCTCAACAAGAATATAGATCTTAAAGATGTACAGTCACTGTTTTTTCAATGTACTGTATGTGACATCTGAAAGACACACTTTCCTCTGTTTGTAACATCCAGTTTTGTTGATTTTATCTTCTGAGATCAATTTATCTGTTTTTTTTACCTCTTTGATAAGGTGATCAAGGACTCTGCAGGATGATTAAAACAGATTTCATCACCCTGCTGAAAAAGACCATAACCATAATTCTCTCTATAGAAGTCCTTCTTTAACCAAACAAAGGCATGTATGGTATTAGGTGACACCTCTTTCTGCTGAAGAGGAGCAAACAAATAGGAGACTTTATTTTTTTTTAGTGTTTATAGAAAGAAAAAGAAAGAGTGTATTTTTCTGTAGACTTCTACTTGTGCATAAGCTGCTGAAATGTCATATCTGTGAGGTCATGAAGATTTGATTCTGGCAGTTAGTCATGAGTGGGACACACAATCTTAGCCTGAATGCCTTTTAAAAATCCAGAGTACATCTGCTGCTTGCAAAGCTCTGTCTAATGCTCGCTGCGTCATAAGACTGATATGTTACATCGCTACAGATGAAGCCAGGGATACATATAATCTCAGAAGAGTCCAGTTTTTCTCCTTCTCCTTACTTTGTGAGTAATGTGCAGGGTTTTGAAAAGCTGCATTTTATGCCAAACTATGATCCTTTCCCACAGCTTTTATCTCTAGCAACTGGTTTTTGTGATGCAGGTGAACCAGGACCTCATGTTTAGGTTTAAAAAAAAGAGGTTGGTTACATTTACTTAGTTACATTTATTTAAGTACCTTCTGAAAAAAAGAGTACTTCTAAGAGTAGCACAGTACCATACTTGTACCTTTATCTGAGTAAAATTGTAAAGATAAAAAGGGACTCTTGCTCTGCTACATTAGGCAACACTCGGCTCATTACTTTTATTTCTTCATTTCTTCAATTAGATTTTTTTTTTTTTTTTGGCCAGTGTTGTGTCCCCAGTTTCACCAATGTGATGTATTAACAACCATTACCTGACTCTATTTACCCAATCAAACATAGCCACGCAGTCACATAAGCACACACACAAGCAATGGTGGCAGAGCTGCTCAAACACCTAGCGGACTGGGATGAATAAGCACATGAAAAAGAGCAGCAGCTGCTGTCTTACGCTAAAACTGAGGAGGATCGATACCTCTGGTCTCTTATAGAAAACATGTTTCACTTAATAGTGCTGTGTAGATCGATCCAAATATTGACAATATTAATACCAACTTTGGTATCAATATCAAAGATACTAGTGTAATAACATTGATACTTTAGTTTCAGTTTTCTCCTCTATGCAGTATGTGCTGCTGCATTTCACTTAAGAAGTGACCAGGCTGTCTGTGTCTGTCTGCCTCTCCATCATAACACGGAGCAGTCACACATTGCTCCTCCTCCCCCTTCTTGTGTTTTAATGTTGTACCATCACGTGACTCAGCTATGCAGGTTAAAGAGCAAGCAAACAAGCACCAGCCAGCAGCACACACGTCACCAACTGGTAAAGGGTGTGGAACAGAATGTCAGATGTGACGACTGAGTGGTTAATTGTTTGACATATCGAATGGGCCATTCTGAGGCCATCCTCTAAATGTAAGGTGTGACACTATAAGAATCTTCATAAATAAGGAGGATAAAGTGGTTTTTGGTGGTTTCGGTTCACTGCTGTAACAAGGCACCTATATGTCCAAAAACTGCTTCTCTCACAGAGATAATGGAAAAATTTGGATTTTCATGGAATGAGCAATAACTTTGTTGTTAATGCATCAATCTGTTAAGAAAAGAATTAACATGTCAGTTCCACAGATTAATCTCTTTTCTTAACACATTCATATAGCCTTTTATTCACTTGGTATTGGATCGATCCCAAATAGTGCAGTATTACACACCCTATCACTTACACAGAGAGAACTTCAGATCTGAACTTTCGCATGAAATGACAGCAGCTCCGTTTTGTTGTTAGTGCCCTGTGGAGACGTCACGTGATCCAATCATGCTGACCCGATCACAGATCCAAGGATAGCTGAGAACTTGCTGGTTGGGGACCTCTGCTTTATGGGGTCATTGATCGACATGATCAGATCTGTAAAAAAGAAAAGAAAAGGCCAAAAAAGACCATCTATTTAAAGTGCTGATGTTATGCCTGTGTGGATTTTGCATGTTCTCCAACTATGCATAGGTTATCTCTTGGTTTCCTCCCACCGTCCAAAGACATGCATGTTAGACTGATTTGAGCCTAAATTCTCTCTCAAGTGCGAGTCTGATTGAAGTTTGTCTTTTTGCTTGGTTCTGTGATAGACCAGGAACATCTTCAGCCAACCTCACACCCTGCATTTAAATAATCCGTTATGACAAAAAACACAATGTTAAAAAAACATGCAAGCCCATGCCCCTCTCGGCTTCCATAGATAAAAACCCTTCTAGTGTTCGTAAACATTTTATAAAATGCTGCATAAGCCAATCAGAACACAAAACATTTTCCATGGAGGAATGAATTAGCATTAGCTACCAACTATTATAAATTATGCATGGTCAGGATGGTTTTGGTGACTCGTCTATCATAATTCTTAAAAAATATATATATATCAGACATTACAATCAAACAGCTATTCGGTACTTAAGTTGTCTGTTCACCAAATACGTTTTACTTCTACCTGAGTAATATTTATTTTAAATAAGAGAGGGGGACTATTAGTGTAAATGCTGGCTTGTTGCCATGGCATCTGCTAGTTAATGACGAAGACCAGCTGAGTGATGTGAAAACAACTGAACACTGCGAGAAGATGGAAAAAAATAGGATAAGAGAAATGTTGAAGGTTGTCATGGACAACAAGGATATAGGATATAATCACAGCTTCTTCTAAAGTACGGTAAAGATCAATAATTATAGGTCAGGCAGTTTAAAAAAAATACGAAAGATGGAGTAATCAAAGTGTGATGAAATGAGTGTGATTTGGATACTTTAGCCTAGTATGTAATATGGGATAACATGACATGATGTAACATGATTACACAAATTTGGTGGGATGCTGAAATGTAAGAAAGTGCCTGGCTGAATTATAATATATTATAGTAATTGCACAATATCACTATGATAAAAGACTTGAGAGCATAAAATCAGAGACCTTCCTTTTAAAAATCCACCTGTCAAACCCCAAAACCTCCATTGGGGTAGAAATGTAACAATTTACATATCACAAATCTGTGATCCTAAAATGAGGTCTCCTATTTTCATATTAATATCTTAACACCCTTAAACTAACCTCAGCTCAAAAAGCACATATGGAACTACTAGATATCGTTTTTCCAACTACAGTCTGAGCTGGCTGTGTTTCCAAATGGAAAGAGCCAGATATGTTCCTAAAACATTTAAACGGTTTCCAAAACATTCAATGTTCCTAATTCGGTTAAATTACAGTGTAAATCTGACACTGACCCTGCTTAATATTCAGGCTTGGCTGCTATTTCTCGAATTGTTTGACTAAATTTGAGTCATGGGTGTTGACTCAGAGGTCTGGAACCAGGCAAACGTTGACCAGAAACACATTTTATTTTTCTTTGTAGAAAATGTTGAAATGACATGAGGCAGCCAGGACTTAGAATTGGATGCAGTCAATGCATGGAAGAAGCTTGATTGCATTAAATCACTCTCAGGACCATATTATGTGATTTGGTCTGGTAATACAGACCGTTTTCACTGCAGAAAATGTTTGACTTGTCACAGCAGGGAAAGCAGGTGAACGAAGTGGCTCAGCTCCATTAAATGTTCCAGTATGCGATGACAGCAAAGAATGCATCGTAATTCACCTATTTTATCCTTCCAAGACAAGTTAAAATGTCTAATGTGAAAAAGATACAAGCAACAGGTAACAACATTAATCCACATCACACATTTTAACAGAAAAGCATTTGGTTTACTCTCGTATAATTCCAGGAAGGGATTCCTTGCAACCCTTTCAACATGTCAACTTGTTGTGTCTTTGTTTTAATTTATGGGGTAGAATGAACACTTAACACGGTACTTTAGCTACCTGATACCGAGGAGTATTTTTCTGTGTTTTTTATTTTATTTTTATATTATTTGCAAATTCGCTGAGCAGCCTCAGAGGTTTTACCCTCCTGTTACTATAAATGTTTTTCCTTCATACTGTCGCCCATCACCCAGTGCATGCTCAAGATGGGGGATTAAATGAATAAAGAGAAAATTTGATGCAATCCATTGGTTTTCCTTTGCCAGTCAATTATATTTTATTAACTGGCTTGTTTGAACACAATTTAATTGGATCATCCAGAAATTGGCTTGAATTGGATAATGCCTTGAAAAGGGCCTTATGATGACTTTTGTTGTGAACTAGCACTGTACAAACAAAGCTGAATTGAATTGAATTGAATTGAATTGAATTGAATTGAATTGAATTGAATTGAATTGAATTGAATTGAATTG
>JBAMHW010000017.1:1362871-1380888 GCA_037177495.1 Rhadinocentrus ornatus
AAATTAAATTAAATTAAATTAAATTAAATTAAATTAAATTAAATTAAATTAAATTAAATTAAATTAAATTAAATTGTCTTCTTGTACGATCTTAAAGTAAACCTTTTATGTCCTTTTTTCTGAAAAGATTGTCTTCATAATTTGTCCTTCTGGATCATTTTGATGACCCACTGACATTCATTATGCACATTTCTAAAGTTGTGGTTGCCCTGCAGCATGCTGAAGATGAGAAATAACATCTCACACCCTGGAGCATCCTATGACAGCTGCATTTAACTTTACAGTGCCGCCAGAAACTGGATAGCAACACACTGGTTGTTTTGAATGTGTACAATGACTGATTCAGTACAAAAACTATAGATACGGGATAAGAGGAAGCTAAGAAAAGAAAGAGAGAAATTAGAGCAAGACATTTTCTTACAACTGAACAGTAGATGGTCAAATATCAGGCTATACTGAGCAAAAAGGAGCATTTTACTGCAGGTCAGTAAAATATCTTTAATTGGATCTACAGGGGCCAACACAGAACCAAAGATTGAGACAAAAATTGTATTGGATTTGATTTTTGGCAGAAATGCAGGTCAATGTTATGTTTAATTTATTTGCCAACAAATTTGTTATATTAGCTTCATTAGCTAGTTTTGTGTCAGTGCACACCTCCAAGAGACTTAACTGCAACTTTGTGACTTTATCCCTAAGTGTCACATAGTTTTATAGCTTAATTTGCAACCTATGATCAGTCTTTTTTAAGCTTCCCACAGATGGCTGAAAGACCTGGTGTTTTCTGTGGCACATGTATGTGCCATTTTCTTACACAGACTTAAAGTATTTGAACCCATTGCTAGTCTGCATAAAGCAGACTGAACAAGCCATTGTTTGTCTCACAGTAAGAACTAAATACAAGCGTGCACACTGAAAGTGTAATGAAGTAGACGAGAATTGGCTGCAGAAGTCTGAAACAGGAAGAAAACTATAAAATAAATTGCCAGTGGATGACAATGTCAAAAAGGAATTCGCGCTTTATAGGTTTTGACACTTAGAAGGAAATTTTGGTCAGTGAAGCAAAGCAACACTCCCTAAAATGGGTTGCTAGGAAATCTTGCTTCTAATTACAACACATAATTTCCATTTTTAGGAAATATGAGCATATATAGATAAGTGTTTTTTAGCTTCATTATGGTGCTGAATATCTTTAGTTGGGTTGAGTTTAGAAATATATATATCTTTCTTTTTTAGTGCATAATGAAAGTGTACTGAAATACAACTCAGATGGTGCAGAACGATTTGCATTTGCATTCATTTGTGTAATGTAAAACCTTCTGTTTTTGTATTTGCTTTTCAATGGTTGTTCTCTTTCATTGCATTATATTATTGTTTTCATAGTCTTGTGTATCTACATCTTACTGGTTTTTACATCCAGCAAAATTTTTGTGATTTACCACATTTCCTAAGTTGTATGTACTGCAGTTGGCAGAAGATTAGTTAGCACCAGATGTGTTTAAAGTTTTTACACTTTGAGGATTGTAACCAGACGTTTGAACTTGAACTTGGAACGTCACACAGACCAAAGTATTGGTGCTTTTCAAATACACTCAGACAGGATGCTATAACAAACAAGCTGATAGCCATCGAGGCAGTTTCATCTCGCCATTCCATTCTCTTTCATGCCAGAGAGCAAATGAAGTTGCATATTGACAGGAGTTTTACAGCATACCACACTTGTTACACTGAGGATCCTGTTTAGAAAACCATTAGTTATGGCGTGAGGTGGTTGCTTGTTTTCCAGCCTTTTCTCAGGCTTCTTTGAGAGGAAGATGTTGCAGCCCCATGTTGTGCCCTGTGTCAGCTATCACTGAAATGACCTCTTGTTACCTCTGAGTTGCTGGCTTTAATGTCAGTCTGTGTGGGTGTGTGTTTATGTGTGTGTTCCAGCTCTCTCCATAACTGAGTAAATACCCTCTGGCATGAAGCAGCGATTTTGATTAAGGAACTTTTCTATTGCCTTTGTGTTTGTGAGTATATGTGCATACATTCACATGCCTTTCTGCTTGCTTGTGTGTATGCGGCACATAAAAACCAAAACCAGCTTTATTGGTGTTTACAACAGCATGGAAAGTAAAAAAAGGTGCAACATTTTCCCACCTGTAACTATTATGGTGGTCGATGCTGTTTTAATCAAAATATGGGAAGTTTCTCCCCGCCACACACACACACACACACGGCCACACATGCTTTTTACTCGCTAACCTGCGGCGATGCCCAACCATAGACTGTATATAAAAGATGGACGGAGCCTCCGTAGATTTCTGAAGAGCAAAAGTGAAGCTCGTTTGGGCGTTCCTACCATCGGCATCTTGGCAGCGTCATGCCTGCAGTTGCTCCGGGAAAATACAAACATGGGCAAAGTGGTGGAGATGAGAGGGGGGCTGTGAGCGTGGGGGTGGATGATTGATATCTATCAAACTCTGAGCTGCCTGTTGCTAAGAGCTAATTGAGCCAACTCGGATCTAACGTGAACTAACCGGCTTTTCTGCTGCACTCTCACTTCTTGCCGCGGATTTCTGATACATGTCAATCAAAAGGACACGCCCCTAATTATGTCAAATTTCAAGATTAAATAACATCCAAACGGGTGAGTTAAAAATTTTTTTACCCCCCTCACAGTTGTCATGGAGGTAAACTTGACCTATTACTCCTAAAATGGATTTTTGTACCAGGCTTAAACATTTCTGCTGTGGAGTTGGTCTTTTTAACATGGGAGTCTCTGGGGATTAACCCTGTTTTGGAGCCAGCCCTTAGCGGATGAGGGGTGAACTGCAATTTTTTGCACTTCTGCATAGGATTCACATTTAACTGCCGGAGGTTGCCGCTTGAGCCCAACATGTGTTCCCAGGCTGGAAAAACCCTGCTGCTGTCAAGGTATAGCTGAAAAACCATTAATTCCACCTTCCCTCTTTTGCTCATACAGTCTCCCATTCCTCATAGTCATAACATCAGTGTTCTCCCAGCCTTCAGATACCAGCCGCATGGATGGTGTTGCAAGGAGTTTTAAAGAGGGGTTACCACAGGTCTTGAAGTCTGCATCTTATTGTTCACAGCAGGAGCAGCTCAGTTCATAATGTTGAAGACTGGTTTACAAATAGGAGTAAAAAATGCTCAGATATGCTCTGAGTGAAATCTGACAGGATGTGAGAGCTCCAGCTGAGGCTGGCAGAGCTAAATCAAGACCAAGAGGGGTTCATTAATTAGCTTTTTGTTGTTGTTGTTTTTCTCTCCTTGTCAAGGCCGGTATTTTTAGAGCAAATGTGGAGCAGTTCATTCAGCAGCTGTCACCCACCTGGGATGAGTGTGTGTGTGTGTAGACATGAGGGTGAATGCTGTTATTAGTTCATGGTCACTTTACTGGCTTAGCAACAAGTGACGGCTGGGTGGGGTGTGAAAGCAAGCCAGGCCACACACACACCTCATGCATGGCTGCAGTGTGTGTGCTTTGAGGTTTCGTTCTTACTCATATGGGTAACAGTCAGAGGCACTGAAACAGACTGGTTAAGATATACTGGATGTCCAGAAATGTTTGGAAACTGACACATATTGTGTTTTTGTGATAGTCAAACACTTAATTTATATTTATATCATAAATATGTACTTCTATGTACTTCTATCAAACAAACCAAAATTGTATAATGAAGAAGCAAGATATCCAAGTATTTTCACAGTTTAAATGTGAGTTTACACACTAGATACCTTAAAAGGTAGAGCTATGTGATGGCATAAATCTATACATGTTACCCAACAAAGATTTGGAAAAATTACCATCCGTTCAGTTCCCTGATATCTTCAACTATGATTCTTATCCAACATGGCTACCTAACAGAGAAGGAAACCTTACAAATCTCTTTGTGAACTTTGCTTTGGTTTTTCTCAGCTCTTTTTAATTCCCACAAGAGGTTCACAAGCCACTTTTCTCAACGTCTTATTGTAAGATCTTTTGCTTGCTCTCCCTTTTAATGTCTTCATAAGGAACCCGATAGGTTAATCAGTTTCACAATTTAAAAAACAGCCAAAAACAACACAAATGTAAGGCATCTTCCAGCGATCAAGGACATATTAGCCACACTTAGGCCAACTCTGAGCCAGGTGGCCCCCACTTCATAATGCACTGAATCTGCTAAGCGGATGTGATGTTAGGTGAAACCCAGTGGATAGCTGTTTGTAGGCCGTTATGACTGCATGAACATCACCAAAAAAAAATTTCTTTTGAGGTGAAAAGCAGCATATTCAGTTAAAAGTGATGTTAAAAACTTCAGTTTCTCTGTATATCTAGCCAGAAAGATTTAAAGCAAGATCCACTCAACTTTCTATGAATTTAGCCAAATCTGAACAAACAGCATACCCCTATACCAGAGCTATTCATCTCTGGCCCTCAAGGGTCACTGTCCTACAGATTTTAGATGTTTCCCTGCTTCAACACACCTGATTCAAATTAAATAGATTTAGTTACTTGTGAACTTCTGCCCAACGACCCGTTGATTTGAGTCAGGTATGTTGCAGAAGACAAACATCTAAAACCTGCGTGAAAGTGGTACTCGATGGCCAGAGTTGAACAGCCCTGCCCTGTACCCTACTATTTCATATTATTTTCTGCCCTATAAGCAGACGTTGCCCAGTGCTATCTGTAGTAATGAGTGCTCAGAGTGTTAAACAACTGCCAATTGGATTATAGATTCTGTAACACGCTTCAGATCATTAACCGTTTAGAGCCTTGCTCATACTTTTTTTTTTTCAATTCATTCTGATACAGGTTGCCATTTCAAAGACTTTATAGATATTTTCTGCAAAGTCTAATCTGGCCTTTCTCCATGGGCTTATAAATGCTTTGCACCTTTTGGTGAACCCTCTGCATTTTCTCTTAACATAGACTTGTTATACACTTACCTCCTGCAGAGTGCTCATTATGTTAGATTCCTAGATGTTAGGAAGGAGTTGTTCTTTGCTGTGGAAATTATCCTCCACTTATCCATCAGCATTGTTTTCTGTGGCTGTCCAAGCCTTTTCATGTTACCGGTCTCACTATTGCTCTCTCTTTTTCTCCCCAAGTGTCTGAAACTGCTTATCTGACTCCTTGATTTCTTTGGTTTTTGCACTCTAAAGACATATTGTTTCACTTGCTTTGAGATCCTTTGACCACATTCTGGAGGTCCACAGCAACTGATTCAAAATACAATTGCAAAACTTGGAATCTACTCCACATCATTAACATGCTTTACTAGTAGTGAAATATTAAGGATTAGCTCTCACCTGATCATCAAAGAGCTTCTTGTCACTGAAATTGTGAGAATGTCCAAAGATTTCTGGAGATTACAGCATTGTAGCCACCTGGCTACTAAAGAGCTCAGAAAGCTCATCCTCTTTGTGCTAATATAAATGCCTGATCTAATAATGCGTGTTTTCTAATGTGATTTGACACTGTGGTGCACAGGCCAAAACATTAAAAAAATAGTGTGTGTAAAAGCCCAACCGGCAGCACAGAGGGATGTGGAAGGTGGAGGCCCAGAACACTGCGTCTACAAAAATAATAATAACATGCTTCTCTGTTGCACTCTCCGTGTCAAAATCCCAGCCTGCTGCGCTCACAGAGGCAAGAATGAATTCCTGTCTAGAGATGCCAGAAACTGTTAGTCTGAGCAGCAGAGTTCAAATTGCTGCATTCAGACAAAAGGGAGGGAAGACGAGGGATACTCTGTGCAGCAGGGAGTAGCCTAAGCCAAACTAACAAAGTGTAGGGAGAGTTTGCAGGTTTTTAATTGAGCATGAGGGGATCAGTTTGTTTCTCTTGCCCATTTTCTGCCCTCTCATGCATTCTTTCTGCCATCCTAACTTGAGTTTTTTTCCCAGTCTCTGCCCTTCTTTATCTACGTCTTCCATTCTTAGTGTTTGTTCTCTTTCTGTCTTTTTCTTCACGTTACTTTCCCCCCCACTATCTCTTCCATCCTTCCTCTCCTCTGTCACCTTTTCTCATTTCCTCTATCTTTTTCCTTCCTCTTAGCCTCAGTTCCTTAGCACATCAGACAGTTGAATCCAGGATTTTTTGTATCCGTCGAATAAAGTGATGGGCACTCACTGAGAGGATGGAGTTACAGTTACACTCTAAGCTGCATGTGTACATTTTTTTACAGCTCTTAAACACCGCTGCCCCAGCGGTGACAGACTGCTGAGCACTGTGGTTGATGGGGCACAGTTAAAGTTACAGCAGCAGATGGAAAAGCACCACAGAGAGGCATTCAGAGCTACTTCACATGCTCCCTGCCTTTGTGCAGCAGCAGCTCATGCATGGAACAGTACTGAAAGTGTAGGGTCACATACATGGTATGCTTAAATATGTCCTGGGCAACCAGGAAAGGGAGCCTTATAGTTTTCCCACATTGCACTTGGTTGAATTTTGACCTGTCGCCCCCTTTCCGTCTTCATTTGTCTTTTGCTTTAGCTTTTTTCTTTGTCGGGTCAATATTACACACTTCTTAGCTGCCATCATGAGACTTGATTGATTTCCATTAGGTGCAAAAGGGAGTCCCACCTTGAGAGATGTTTGGTACTATGGGTGTGGCAGGTAGCAGGGTGTTACAACACTGGCCCTTGCAGATAGCATTGCCACCCCTCTGCACTGATGTCATTCGACATTCATACCTGACTCATACCCTGCAGAATGGCTGATCTCGTTACCATTCAGAGAGCGGAATTCAAGAAGAGTAAATCCTCAGCTGTGTAAGAGTCTCTCTGGATGTTATTTATCCCTGTAGCCGGGGGGAGATCCCTTGTGAGTACAAGGCATTCAGGGGTTAACGTGAAATCCTCCTTATTCCCCTCATACAAGATGATTTATTCCTTAGACTTAAGTTGTAGCACATGTGTCTCACATGGACAGAGGAGCACATCGGATATGACTGCTGCCCCCTATACCTAGGGACTCATTTGTTAAGGGTCCAAAGGGGTCAGAGAACATTTTTGACCCTATAATCAGCCAAGTCTGCTGGCTGTGGCATACACTATCCGTTGTTGTACATGTTCCTTGCGTTGCTTAACAAGCTGGAGCCTTTATTTCAAGTACCAACAGCTGGCGAACGGTCTAGCAAACATTCATCCTCACACATAGACAGGCAAAATATGAGAGCCAACAACTGAAAATTGTTACTTTAAGCCTAAATATCAGACATTATGCAGCCACAGGTCCCTGATATTAAATCACAATAGCATTTGGAGGCTGCAGTTGTATAAGAGCTATTAAGATGAGATGTAAAGGATATCAAAGTCATGTAAAGACCTAAAATACATCAGTGTCTGATGAAGATGCATTTCCACCCTTCTTTGACATTGTTCATCCCCCATCTCTGGTATCCACTTGGCATCTATTCTTAGCTCTGTTGTAACTGGGATCATGGTGACATGTCGCCTATTGTGGCTCTCATTGCAAGTAAGCATCCGTTGCCTCCAGACAACAACAAGTGAGTTGGTGTAGGTTCCAGGTGTCTTTACACGCTCTGCACACCTGCACAAAGTTACATGTTGGAGTCACAAAGGAACTGATAAGATGCTGCTTGTGCCACATTGGATGAAAATGGAGAAATGGCTAAATTCAGTCCAGATATTGCAGTAATTTCCAAACGGCAGAATAAAATTAAGCAAAATCTGTTCATTCTTAGTACTGAAGATGTTTTATAAAGAACCTCTGTGTTGTGTTTTTGCAAACGTCTAGGTAGATGAAGATTTGCTTCATGGTGGAGTGAAGCTAAGTGTTAAATAAATATTTCAGATTGTTCAGCGCAGCTGCAGTTTGTGCTTTTCACCCATGCAGTTAATCATTTTTGGTGCTCATGGATTTGGCTGTTGCCAGCCCCTCTGGGCTCAAACCAACTTTCAGCCAATCCGTTTTCAACAAACATGTAGGCTAATCTCAGAGGATTACGCAGTTAAAGTTTTTTAGTGCGCTGCTTCTGTTAAATGTTGTCTGTGGGGGGCAAGAGCAACTCAGACCTCCACAAAGGTATAAAAAATCCTTCACTCAGGTCAGTTCATGGGTAAATTAATCTAGCTTGACTACAGTGATTCTCACCAAAGTTTTGCCCCTTTGTCCCGTTCTGCAGAGCACCCGGGCTGACTGTGTATTTGTTCATCTGTAATTTAATACTTACCTGTAACAAAAGCATAAAGCACTCCTCTTTGTTTTGGTTTCACATTTTTGTGTGTACAGTAAGTTGCTTGCACACACTATATAATCCATGACATATGCTAAAAATACTTGCATACTATTAATGAACACTGACAACTTCCACTACATCTAATGTCTTATCCATCTTCTCTATCATGGGGAACATCTGGTGTAATTTGAGCTTTTACCACATTCCCAGTCAAGCTCAGCCCATTTGAAGACCATGTTGAACAAAGTCATGTCTTCAAGTTAATCCAGTTAACCTTGAACCAGAAAAGAATGTACATGAAACAGCTGCATTGTTTCCTGTGAGGGAGAACTACCATTTTTGATCATGTATCCACATATGCCTCTGATAAAAGTGGCGGGGAATAAGGGTCAAAGTTGACATCAGTAAGGCCAGCATAACACAAGAAGACAGAGATATAAATCTGGCACAGTCAATATTAGTTAGATGGGGAATATGAAGAGTTTGAAGGAGACATCTCTAGAGGGGCTTTTAATGTGGGCCCCACCACTGTCCCTTCTCTTTTATAGTGAGCCTGCTCCCGAGCCTCTATCTCATCCATCTCATCTGCACCAGTGCTGTGAGGACGCTTGATCTCGCCCAATTACCTGCCTCTTCTCTGCAGTCCCCCTCCCCTGCCAATTCACCATTCAGTCCATGAAAAACAAATTACTTTCCTCAGCTAATGAATGACTCACTGTAAATCCAGAAATGATAGCTTTCATCTTGTCCGCAAAGCCGAGATCCTGACAAAGTCTCGATAATGATGAAAAACAGCAGCGGATGTGATTGAGGAAGGAAAATACTAGCATTTATTTTGTGCTTAGTGATACTACAGTAGATGAAGATACATCAAAATGTACCTCACATTTGGCATGCACATAAACTGTATTCAAAATAAGTATTCAACGTGCTGGTTTAGTTAATTTCTCATAAATAATCAATGCAACAGAGAGAGGATACAATTTTTTTGTCTGTCAAAAATGATATCAGGTCATACAATAATCTGGATTTTATTTAACCAATCTTCCAATGATAAAAACAGCATTTAAAACATACATCTGTCAAATTGCTTTTCTAAAAACTAATTAAAAGCCCAAACATTTTTACAGAACCTGTACCATATTAACATGGGGGCCCTTCTTTGATTTCACCTCAACATCTCTCATCTTCTGAGCTCCAAATCCTTTGATGGTTTTTGCCTGGATCTCACTAAAGAGTTTCTTCCAAAGTTGCTGACCCAAACCTTTATGAATCATCCACAGCAGCAGAAAACGTCTAAAACCTGCAGCACATCGGCCCTCAAGGACCAGGATTGAGGATTCCTGCTTGATAGCAGACAAGGATTAGATGGTATTCTTGCAGCAAGGGAAGGAGCGTTGTCTTTTCTGCAGAAGATACAGTTCTTCCTTTTATACCATTGCATGAAACGGTCAGTTAGAAACTGCATGTATTTTAGAGGAAATTTTCATACCCTCTGACATCCTAAAAGGGACTCATTTCAAATTATTCCAGCCCAAAACATCACTCCACCATCACCATTGCCACCATGGTGGCCATCCAGCATCCATCTGGACCATCCAGTGCAACACGACATTTATCACAGAATAAAACTGAGAATGAGTCTTCATCTATTTCTGACCTCACTGCAAACATTTTTATTTTCTTGGTGAGCAAGGGAGCCTAAATGCAGCTTTATACATAACTCCAAGCCTCTGGAGTATCCTGCTTGGAGAGGTTCTTGGGTTTCCAGAGACACCAGCAGCAATAAAATACCTGCTTGCTGCTCATCTTTGGCTTTTTAACAGCTGGTCTCTGCCCGATGGAGACTTCCTTTGACATGTCTATCTGAACTAAAGTTTTACTCTCTGGATCACACAAATTATTTTAACAGTACACCGTTGATACAGTCCAATGTTTTTTTTTTCCCTTTTTGCAAAGCATTGCAATATTTCACATCGTTCATCTGCAGAAATATTCTTTTTCCCCTCATACTGCATGGAAACCATGACCGGCTTAATGATGTCCAACAACCTTCTTAAGTAGTTCACCTTTAACTGACAAGAGAAACTAATCAAACATATCAGAGACTGTTACTAGTGATCTAAACAGGCAAGAGAAACAGCACAAGCTAAATCCTTCACAGACAAGGTGAAAACCAAATGTTTAATGGAAATCCTACTGTTACGCTCCGGTGTGAACTTAGGAATCCAAGCACAGACACTACAGGTGGCGTACAAGACAGACTTTATTCTTTTTCCAGAATCGCTTGGAAGGTGAGGGTGTGCTGGCGGTTCGGCAGGCGGGCAGGTCAGTCAGCAGGCAAACAGGTCGGCAGGCAGGCGGGTCACTGGCAGGATAAACAGATCGCACGTTAGACAAGCACATATCAGATGATCAGACTTAGTACAAACAAGGCCGAGAGTGATTACCACTGTTAAGGTAATAATCTGGCGATGAGTTGAGGGCTGCGCTGGTGTTAAATGCAGACTGCCTGATTGTGGGATGAGATGCAGTGAGGAGCCTGTTGTCTGGGAAACTGGCACGCCCACCAGTGCCACACACCAGAGCAGAACCACAACAAAAAAACTAAAAAAGGGAATAACAATAAAAAGTACATGGTTCGCAACATACAAAGTTGCATTTCACTCATTTCTAAATGTCTTTAACTGAACATGTTTTACAAGCGGCGTACATCGTGTTGACACCGTCGCACTCGACTCTCTTGATGTTCATTAATACGTCCGCCTTTCCTACCAGGTCTGCCAACCTAATAAACACGTCACTACTTCTAACTTTGCCATCTAAATCATTTTTTTGCCATATCGGTTTCTCCGCGGGTGTTTGCTAACTCCATTCCAGTGGGGGAGCAGTGGCTTCTGGGTAGTGTAGTTCTTTTTTTACTTTGTTACAGTGAAGCTTTATTAAGCAAAACGTACAAAATGGCGGCACCTGTCTTTTTTTCTTTTTTTTGTTTTCGTTTGGTTCTCGCTTCCGTCTGCTCCCGTTAACTTTTTATCCTGTATCGTCCCGATCATTTGATTAATAGTAAAATTGACTCCCATCCTGCGGGAATCCCGTGACCCGTTGGATTCCTGAAAAAATGTCTGCCTCTAGAAGCAACATAATCCTGCATTCCCTCTCATCTGCCTCCCTCCTGCCCTGCATCCTCTTTGATTCCTCTTCAACTCTTTGTGTATTTGGTAGTTATTTTGCTGATTAACTTAGTTTTGGAGAGCTTAATCACTCGATCCTGCTTGTAAACCACTCTAACCTTGATTATGGGAATTCATCATAGCAAGTCTTAAAAGAGTCCAAAGTACGTGGAGAAAGCACCCAAGCAGCACGGCCTCCGAACCAGCGTGAAAAAATCTTGAAAAATTAACTTAATGGTGATAGTCTTGGAAAAAAAGTCAATTGTATCTAAAAATGATAACAGGATGGGTGGACCTACCACAGTTTGCTGCCACCATGCGGCACATTCTGCAGTTTTCAAGGAGCTGCTCATAGTAAAACTGAATCTAACAAACATAAGACAGGACAAATGTCAGGTTAAAACAAAGGTGTGTGAAGGGTCCATTGATCTTGCTGGTTGTGTTGATGATTAATCACCAAGAGGAGAGTGAGAATGAGCTGCATAGATTACAGATGAGTTGGTTTCAGGCGCTGAAGTGGGTCTCATGATTAGTACATCCCACTTACCTGTTCCCCTGGAAAACAGAGCTCCAAGACAAACAGATACCAGTTCACTGATAACCTTGTGTTGGGCTGATTAAATCAGCGAAGGAGCAAAGACAACGTGAAGTCCAGATGCAAACTGACCACGGAGCTTTTCATGTAAAGCACTTTCAGTTGTCTTGTTGTACACAAGAAATCTGGGCCTGAACTGTTCTGGGATTTGTAAAGGATCAGAAGGGTTTTAAAGTCTATTCTGTGACTGACTGGAAACCAGTGTAAAGATTTTGAAACTGGTGTGACGTGTTAGAAATCAACTAAGTAAAATGAATAAAAAAGGATCATGTTTAATAAATTAATTTGATATAAAACCACATTTCTACTGAGAATGGTTAAAGTTACTGTAAATCTTCACTGATGATGTGGCAGAAGTTCCAAAATTTATTCCCTTTAATGCCCTTTAATTTATAAAGAATTATAGTTATAGTCACACTGAGCATGCGTCATTTTATTGAGCTTTCAGAACACAGTCAACACCTAACTAGTTACAAAAACAGCACACTCCATATTCTCCCAAAATATACGTATGATCAGAAAACATGTTTCCACCAACGGGTGCAGGTCGGGAGACAATGAGGGTGCGGTTTATAATCTGTGATCTTGTGGCGTTCCCGAAGCCATCTGTAGCCTTACCTGAGAGGCGGAGCATCAGCCGGATGCCACTGCTGCATAATAGCATAACGCCATCGCAGAACAGCGCCTTACTTACAGTAGAACCAAAGCACAACCGAAACCAAGCAGGAGAATGGCGCTCATCCAACAGTTTGTGTTCTTTCTTCTTGGCGGCGCTTCGTAAAACCACTTTAAACTGAGATTTAATCAGCTAAAAGAAAATCTGTTGCTCTAAACAGGAGCCGTTCCTGCTTGTTTTAATGTTGCACGGGAAGCGGCTTTTTTTTTTCTCCATCCACTGCAGTGTGTCAGGCTCCATTAGTTATATTGGTACCCGAATAGGAGGGTCCCAAGCGGGTTGGGGTCCAATGCTAGGGTACCCTTCCCAGTTTTTGTGTGTGGAAACACAAAAAATTGCAGTCTGACCTACATTCAAAACAGGATTTAAGTAAACGCAGACCCACTTTTAATATAGTATTTATTTATTTTTTGTGCTCCACAGGACGTAAAATGAACCAAGTGAGTGGAGTAATATGTGAGCTGAACTGATCGTGTCACAAACTAACAGCGTTACTTTAGTTGGATTACAATAGTTCAGGAAGACAGGAACTGAACACAGCTGTGCTGTTAATAAATAGCAATGTGGCGAGAGGTTTCATCACATGCATGACACTCACAGGTGATATATCTGCAGCACGTTCCTCCTCTTCCTCATCCTTCATTGTCTAAGCTGATCATCTGATGCATTCTTTGACCTGTTACTATCCATTTGTTTTATTTGTCACTTGATATGAGAATAAAAAATTACCATTCTGCAACAGTGTCAAGACGACGTTCTGAAATTAATTAATGTAATCTGTAACAAACGGAGGTGACAAAAATCTTTGTTGTGATAATAGATGTAGCTATGTCATTGAATAAGTGCCTTTCAGTCATTTCTGTGTATAAATGTGCCTAAAAATGACCTGTAAAGAATATTTTCTCATTAGGCAGTGTTCTGCACATTAATCTTAAAGCAAATTTAAGATAAACATTGAAAAGATTAATAAAAACTACCAAGAAATAGCATTTGTTGCCTGTTCCGGTGTTGTGTTGAAATGTGCTACCATGTCAAAACGTCCTCACGAAGGCTGGATTTTATCTGTCCATCTGTGATACCCCATCAGAAAATAATACAGCACGCATTTTGATGCAAGTCACAGTTTTCATTTTCCGATCATTAATCCACAATTACAGTCTGAAGAAATCATGTTACGGATGTTTAACGTATTCATTATACAATAAAAAAAAAAACAAGTACTTGAAATAATTTATTATATACAATTTTAGTGGAAAACGATAAAATATATCTAATGAAAGATACTTTATAAATTTACTTTTTCCAAATAGGAATAATTGACCTAAAACAAGAGAAGTTTAATTGTATTTATCTTCAGAAAATAAATAAAATTAAAGGTTAATGCCGTTTTGTCCAGTGTATGTGAACTTCCGATTTTAACTGTAGATGAAGAAAGTTCCTTCATGTATGAAGGTCAAATCCAGGCTTTGCATCAGGAGGTAGAGCATCAGAACATCATTTGTGCTTATGTTTGTTAATTTTTGCTATTTACGCTCTGCTACCATCTTTTATTTCCATCCAGCCGCTCTGTGTAACCATAACCTTGTTAACCATTCATCCTCGTGGAGCTGTGCACATTTCCTTAGCTTCAGTGTTAGCTGAGTTCCCAGAATCCTCCACGCTTGTCAGCATGTGTTTACTTTTACCACCCTCATCATCTCCACCTTGCTCGCTGCTTCCTGTTCTCATTATAATCTTAAAGAGCATGAAGTCAAACATCACTGAGGTGCAGAGGACACGGGTGGACAGAGGGTGCGGGACACTTCTCTTCTGCTTCGTCTTCATTAATATTTGTTTTGAAAACAATAATTGCCTTTTGTATGTAGTTTTTGTTCTCCAGCCTTCATCTTGCTGCTATTCCCCGTCTTCCCACGAACATTGAGAGATAAATGACATGGAAGCGCGGTTTATCCTCCCATGTGAATCTGCTCACTTCGAGGTGACCTAATGTCAAGACAAAGTCGACGTTGACACATCAGTGGATGTTCAGTTCACTATCAGCTGTGTGAGACTGGGGGTGTGTCTCCTGCCAGATTTTCCATCTCGAGCTGCTTTCAGTCTAAACATCTTTTTGATGAAGGTGATCTTGTTGATGCATCATGATGTAGAATCAGACTGCAGTCTGAAAAATCTAGAAAATGTACAATAATGTCTTGTGTTCATATGATCTCCATCCCCAAACATCCCTGTTTTTCCTGGAGGGTCCCAGACCCGTCCTAGTCCATTAAAGGAAGTTATTCTACTTTTAATTTGACTGTTTGAACTGTTGGTGGAAACCACGCCATATTTCTGTCAAGTTAAATCACATTTGTTGTTTCTGGACTTGTGTTTTAGCAGCATTATGTCTTAGAAAAGTTGGGCTAGGAGAAAAAAGAAAAATAAAAGCTGCTTAAAGGGGTAGTGCACCAAAAAATTAAGAGTTACGCAAAAGTAGGGTGTGTAGTTACATTTTAACAGAAAATCTAGAGGTTCATGTTGCAGCTAATAAGTTTTATTATCAACAAGTCAGTGATAAGATGGGGTCTAAGAGAGTCGCAGAGGGAAAGATGGGGGGACATAGTAAAGTGCTTCATAGAACAAAGACTAGATTAAGTGTGGAATATTTAGCTTGTCTCAGCTGTAAATGCTAAGTGTCTACTGGTTGATCCGTGTTCACACCTTTGATTGGCTCTAAGGAAATTATTTTAGAGGTGCCAGATCAGTTTAACTTGTCTGCATTTCAAACATGAATAAGTCAGCGGGGAGGGCCCGCTGAACAGATGATGGGTAAACCATCTAGCAGAGGTTGAAGTGTAATCCACTTCACTGATTTACTTGGGGGGGTTTCATGTGTGTCTGGGACCAGGACGTACTAATTAATTCTACTGCTGCTTTCATTCATTTCTGTCTCGAGTTCCAGACAATCTGGTCTAATTTAGCTTATAGGAGAGTGTGTGTGTGTGTGTGTGTAGGTATACGTGTGTGTGATGAATGCAAATATTTGAACCCACAACAGGGAAGGAAATGAGGAATGGTGTGATTTAAACTATAAAATCAATCGATTGAGCACATTACTGCCTTTTCTAAAACAGATTTATCCTTGATGAGAATGGATCATTGAAGATATCTTTATGTGCAGCAGTTTTGGCGAGTAAATTTCTTCGTCCTTCTGCTCCTCTTCGGCATCACATCACAGCAGAGCGTAACTTGAACTCGTATCTTCGTGGTTTGCTAGTTTCTCCTTCACTTACATCTTCTTGATGTGGTTTAAACTTCTTTACTCTTTTACCCAAATGAAACGTTCTTTTTCTTTTTTCCCTTCAACCACTTCTTACAGTGTTTGTGCACTCGGTCTGTCGCTGCTGTTGTTTTCCTGTTTCTGCAAGCAGACTCCGCAACATTCCTCCCCCCTCCGGAGAATTTCTGCATGCCTTTGAACGCCCCTCTGCATTCTCACCACAACATACGATTTGTCCTCCCACATCCGAACACGACACATGAGATGGCTCACCACGACACGCTGCACCAGCACAGCCACAAACGTGCACTTTGAAAATACCCACTCCCTCATGTCGTCTGAAGGAATGCCCACTGGTGTGACTGGTGCGTTAGCTGGTTAGTTCTGCAGCTGATTGGCCTTTAGCCCACTGTCCCGCTCCACTTTTTCCCTAGTTTGTCTCTCTCTTCTTTATCTTTTCTTTCCAGGAAGGACCTTTTTGTCTCAGTTCCACCTCCAACGATGAACCCTGTTCTGTCATTCCTCCTCTTGTTGGTTAATGTTAACGTCCACAAAGTTTATTTTTTCTAACTTTTTATAGTGAGAGCATATTTATTTAGTTTGTTTTGATTTAGCTTAGTGTATTTACATCCAAATGGGGGAAATTTGGTTTCTTTAGGTTGTAATATTGAACATCAGTTCGCTTTCACTTAACTCATCAGCAGTCTCTCAGGAACATGGTGTAACTCTGTGGCGTAAATTGTGATGGAAATCTTAACACTTTAGATTATTTCCAGGCATTTGTATCTCGACCAGTAGGCTTGCAATCCAGCTGCAAAATGTGGCATTTAGAGACTCTAGATAATATTTGGAGAACACTGGGAAGCAAGAGGACCAATGATTTCCAGTACAGCCATTTCAGACTTGATTTTATTAAGGGTGAGACAATTCTGCATTTACCAGTCTTTGACATCCTTCAAACAGTAAAAGAGAGACTGAAATGGGATGGAGATATCCAATTTAAAAATGAAAAACAAATGTGGATGTCATCAGCATAACAACAAAAGGAAATATTTTATTTCCTAAAAACTGATCCCAAAGACAGCACGTATACAATTAAAACAAGGTTGGACCCAAAATAGGCCCTTGAGGTACACCACAACAAATGGGGCCTGATGAAGAGGAGTTTTCCTGCCGTGGATACATTAAAGAACCTTTCTGTCAAATCAGATTTAAACAATGATCAAATTGTGCCTTTTAATAAAAAAAAAAGTGAAGGTAGGTTTATTTCCACAGATTTTTAATAAGATACACTATAGTCACTCATAAATTTTGCTTTAGCAAACATTGGAGCAGGATGTTAGGGTTAAGTCTAACTACACGGTCAACTCTCGATGAAAGAATGTTGTGATTTGATAGGACTGAGTCCTATGCAGCAGTAAAGTCCAAAAGGACTTAAACAGCAGAGAAAGCTAAATCCACAGTTGCAAGAAGATTATTAAAAACTCTTTAAAAGTGCCACCTCAGTGCTGTGGAGTGGTTAAAAACCAGACTGGAACTCTTCACAAACTCCACGAGAGTATCAAAAGATCTGAAGTAGATTAAAAAACAATCTTTTTCATGGAATCAGAGCACAACAACACGTTTTAAAAGCTGCTGGTTCACGGCCTGATGAAAAAAAGGCATGTTATAAAAGTAAGATGTAAAGAGTTTCTTTGAAATGGTGAGAGGAGGATGTGTTGTGGGCAGTTTAGAAAGTCTTAAATGATGAATTATTTCCATAAAATCAGAAAAAGCCACAGGTTCAACCTGCAAAAGAACAGCAGAGCATTTGGGAGGCTTATTTTGCATTTGGAACATTCCCATCTTTGATGTTAACTAAAATCTGCAAACACCAGCTTAATATTTTTATTTACACATTTTATTCAGCAGGTTGTCACTGCCGAGCGTGTACAGACAGTATTCCCTCCATAGGGCCGAGATCAGCGGATAACGATGGTAGCATGCATTAAAACAGTAAAGTTCATCCATCCATCCATTATCTGCCGCTTATCCGGAGTCGGGTCGCGGGGGGCAGCTGCCTAAGCAGGGAAATCCAGACTTCCTTCTCTCCGGCCACATTCACCAGCTCATCCGGAGGGATCCC
>JBAMHW010000017.1:1396052-1410801 GCA_037177495.1 Rhadinocentrus ornatus
CTCCCAGGACGGACAGGCTGTAGATGTGACCAGGACTGAAGGATGAAGTCCTTGTGCTAAGATAAGGGGAATGAGGTAACAAAGAGTTGATTTTAATTACTGCTGCTAGTCTAAATTGTTTAGGGAGAAAGTTCATCTCATACCTTCTGGTGCACTATCAACCTTCCAGGCAGCTTAAATCATCAGGTGCTAGCTTGCTTTCTGTTCCCAGAATTAGGACTAAATACGGAGAAGCTACTTGTTGTTTTTATTCACCCTGTATTTGGAATAGGCTCCCACAAAACTTTGACTTTTTTCCTAAATTTGATCTTTTTACAGTTGCATTTGACAAGTCCTATGTTTTTGTTTCAAATTTTGCTTTTGGTTTTGTTTAAAATAGTTTTAATTTTCTGTTAACTTCTCTGACTTTTCCTTAGCTTTTATGATTTTTTTTTAAAAAAAGGTGTTTTAATTAGTCTCTAATGTCTCCTTCTAGTATATGCTTTGACTGTACGGGGATGCTGATTTTAGTTCTTGTGCAACCTTTTTTGCTCACATTGTTGATCTAACTTGTTTTGTTTCTTTACGTGTGCATGTTTGCACCTGGTTGCACCTGGTTGCTTTGTTTTAAGCACTTTGAATTACTTTTGTCTGAAAACATAAAATTTAACATCTTTGCTCGCTAAACATGCAAGTGTTGATAAAGGTATTAAATGTGCAGCCCTTTTGCTTAAATTTTCATCACTGCTACATTTTAATATTCCCCTCTGGCACCCATAACTCTTACAGGAGCAAAATACTGGGAGCTCTCCCAGAATGACTTCAAATACTGAACTGGGGTTCCTCACAAAACTTTGGCACATTCAAGAGAAACACCAGAGATGATTTCTCAAAATCTAACTTGACATGTTGATGAATGGTTTTGCTGAAAATTTGACCACCTTGTACATATCTTAACCCAGCGCTGGGTTTTGGGAGGTGATGGTGGTCAGATAACGCCGTTAGTGAACATGGGTTTAATGTAGTGGTTTTGATGTTAAACTCTTTGCGAGTACGTTTAGAACAAGAACAGAGGGAGGATTTATTAGGCTTTGTTCAGACTGTTTCCAGGCAAGTCCATGCTGGTGGTGCAGCCAACACGACATTCTTCCTATTCTACCGACAGCAGCTTTTAGTCTGTGATGCAGCCAGGTAGTTTTAGTAAATCCATAGGCAGTGTTGCCCAACCTACATTGAGGATTTTTTTAGGCAAGTGCTTGGCCCCAAGCTTCACTTGAAATCTCACCTCCACTTGAAGTGGCTGTCTTTCACATACACACACACTTTTCATTCCTCTCCCCCACCCCGAGTTCACTTCCTCCTTCTCCTTTGTGTAACTGGTCTCACTGGGAGACAATGAACATCAGATGTGTGTAATGGCTGCTGGGATCTAAAGACCTGTGATGTACAAGATGAGACAATTTCACACATGACAAGGTAATTAGCAAGGAGAACATTGAGTCAATTTAACAACCTTGAAGATTTCCTAATAAAACGCTGGTACTTCGGCGATTATCAACGACAGTGGCCATGTGTGTCCCATTATCAGATGAGCTCTCACAGCTAAGAAATGGCTTTGGTCTTGGCTTGAGTCCAAACTGACTGCTTTGTATTTGTATCATTTAAAGATAGTTATTGACAAATAAACGGTTTTGCATTAACGAACCCCTCGACAGACTTTATACTGCCATGTAGACCAATATATCTTTAACATATGTATGCTAAAGGAAGGGCACTGGCTTGTAACGGTTGCTGTGGGAATAAAGTCTTTAAAGGGGACTAACTGGCTGACCTGAAGGCATTGACCCTCACTTTTTTGGGTTTCACTGTAAACCAGCTAGACTTCTCCATCAAAACAAAAATCTACAAAACCCAAACTGCTGTTGCCCATTAGCAAGTTTAACTATTTTACTCAGTGGAGCAGTGGCTCCGTTCCCCTTTGGCTTTTAAACACAACTCATAAAGCCATGTCAGAGTTCACAGATCGGACTTATGTTAGCTTTTATTTGAATAGTTCTTAAAGGCCTGAAGTTCTTAAAGAGTGCTTCAGATGTTATACTGTTACAGCCACTCCTGCTGCTCTATGAGGCTGTAATTAGGCTACATCACTGCTAATATGTTTACATTTGAAAAATAAACCAGCAGTCCAGATAATTTTAGATACAGCCTCTGTTGAGAATCACAACAGTTGCATAAAATTTTAGGGAAACTGGCCTCCTTAAGTATGTATATAATATATATACCAGAAGCGGTGGCACAATAGCTGCTTGCATAGACAGCGGCTGTGTTTTGGCTTGACTTTACTATTGGCAGTCAAGACCGACCTAATTCCACAAATGGACATGTGATAGGGATGGGAAAGATAAGAAAGGTTCACACAGGGCTGATTAACACCCAGCCTCTTGAAGGAGGTTTCTATTTTAGTTTTTACTGTCAACAACCTATAATGCTTATAGTGTCAATAAGTATGTTCATACTAAGCAGGTATATGTATATGAATCTAATATGTTTATATTGTTAGTATGTCTTTATTTGTTAACAGCTGATGATAATGACTTTCTTTGGCTTTTACAGTTTATCCTGATGGAGACATGAATGTCTGAACCATATTTAATGTCTACAGTATGAGCAGTGGTTGATTAATTCAATTTAGAATAAAATTATAACTGCAGAGGAAACATCAGTGAAGAACAGAAAGAGTAAAATTAATATTTTGGGGACCATAAATGTCTTTCTGGGAATTTCCAAATATCTCACGGGGTCACTTTTACTGGACAAAAATCATTTTCATGGTCTCCATGTCTAGATATCTAAAAGGATATTTTTTCATCCAAGTTGCTGAGTTGGGTTGCTAGTTTACACCCTTAAAACAAGTTACATGTTGACTTTGACTTCTGGACTGATTAATCGTGATTAATCCACACCCATCCTGTGATAAATCAGTTTAAAAATTGTGATCACTTGACAGCCCTTTTTTTTCCTGCTAAGAGGGAAGTAACCTCCTTCGTCTGTGAGAAATTTAAAAGCCTTATACCTGATCCTGAACCTCTTTCCCTACTAAATAAATTTAAAGATCATTTTGCGGAACTCTTGCAATTTTTCCATTTCAGAGGTCAGCTGTGTTGTAGCATTGGTAATATATGCTCATTGTTGCTCCCACTTTGTGTTATTCCTAGGAAGGGCAATAGATTACATCTAGTCAGATCAGGCAAAATCCTGGAAACCAAGAACTAATTCTCATTTACTAACATGACCTGACCAAGAGGCCCCAGCAGAAATAAAAACAGAATGCAGAAACACATACATGTGAACATAAAACCATACCAAACACAGTAAAAACACAAATCCTTTTAAAAACAAGCATTTTATTAAGTTATTTATTTAAAAGGGACAATGCATATTAATAAACATAACAATGTAAATAATCTAGTAGTTACTTTCCATCTGTAGTCCCTGGCAGATCAAGAAAATATAGAAGCAGTGTACAACAGTAGTGACAGAGAATCAAAGACAAAGCTCATCTGCACAATCCAACACTTGAGACATGAGACATAATTGAGAGAATAGTCTTTGGTGGTTACATGTCTGGTTCCTCTGTATCCTGCAAAGCAAGCAAAATAAATTAACATAAAAATGGCAAGAGTAAGGAGAAGGTGCCTTAAGGCAGTATTAACAGTGAAATAAACAAAAAGAAATGTGTGCATACATGTGTGGTGTGTGTGTGTGTGTGTGTCAAGCATCTATGATTGTATATAAAAAAGAGAGAAATCTGTTCATGTATGTATGTATGTGTGATTTCAAGTGTGATCAGGGATGATTAATAAAAGCAATGATCAGTAATTGTCTGTCGCAGTGTGAACTTAAAGACATGTCAAAGTTGTGAGTTTCAGGGTATTTTGTAAATTATTCCAGGATTTGTGCCCAAAATTGTAGAGGTGTTGATATATTAACTTTGGGGAAGGCAAGGCAAGTTTATTTGTGCAGCACAATTTAATAACAGGGTGATTTAAAGTGCTTTACAGAAACATTGAAACATCAGAAAATTAAAAACAAAAGAGAAAGGAAAAAGAAAGAAAATTAGATAAAAACAGTATTAAATCATGATAAAGTTTAAAAATTCAAGCTTAAAAAACAGATTCAGATGTGGACTCTAAATTAAAACTACTGACACGCAGCAGCGCAGCAGGTGGGTCTGGAGTTTGTTCCAGACATGTGGAGCATAGAAGCTGAATGCAGCTTCTCCATAGTTCTGACTCTGGAAACTGATAAGAAACTGGATCCAGATGACCTGAGGGTTCTGGTAGGTTCATACTGGGCCAAGAGGTTTCTGATGATTGTTGGTCCTAAACCATTCAGAGCTTTATAGTCCAGCAGCAGAACTTTACATAGCGTGGTATACTGCAGGCACGGTGAAGGAGAGATGTCAGGATATGGGTGTTGTTCTATACAAGCTACTTTGGTGAGGCATTAAGATATTCCTAAAACAGTAATATGAATAAAAACGCCTTCTGCTAAATCAGCATTCATTCCTGCAATTAAATTATGTTAAATCACTAATAAAATTAAACAACTATGCAATAGAGACAGGTTTTAATCAGCTCCACGTCAGCTTTAATGGGAACATAATACCTGGATATATGCTACTTTTTTACAAGGATCCTGCCATTGTCTGCCAACCATAACATTATGGTTAATAATCAAAAAAATTACTAAACTAAACTGCAGTTTTTAAACAGCAGAAATAGGCTAAATTAATTTTAAAAATGGATTAAATTAATATCATTAATAAAACAGTGGTTAGAAGTTAACTGTAAAGTAAAGCTGACATGTATAGGAGAGGATGAATATGGGGTATGAACCAGAAGGAACGTCCATCTCCATGTTTAAGACCAATGCAAATGCAAGAGGCATGAGATCTGTGTAAACTGAAGCCAGGTTAGAAAAAGAGCATGTTAGTCTGCATGCAAAATTCGGACTACGTGAGACCCAATAACAACAGCTAGCTGTTAACAGCTACAATTAGCTACTAACTTTTCTTATGGTATGCCCAGTTGGGTTTGTCAGGGTCCTTGTCTTGTTATTTATGGTCCTGAAGATCAGAGAAAACCATGTGCACATTTTTACTCCTTAAGGCTGTGATATACCAAGCTAATGGTTTACTGTTGGGAATGCTGGGAATGTCATTGAACGCTTATCGCTTTTGTCTTTTCAGAATCTTGTCAGAACCTGTCAGTATTTTCTTCAGGTAAAATCTGTTAGTTGCAGAGATTACCCTAATTGGTTAGTCTGGGTAGTCTAATAGATCTAAAAGACGCTTCGAGGTTAATGGAATTGTTGGTTTTGTTTTCAGAAATCAGGCATAAATGTACAAAGCAATCAGTAAGGAGGGTTTAGACTGAAATGTGGGCCTTTGGCTAATCTAACACTAAAAACTGCATAAGTGAGTGTGGATAAGAGTGTAAAGCATACCAAAGAAGACTATGCAAACATCTCTTTGTTGGTAGAGATAACTGTGGTGTGTTCTTGCATTTTTGCACAGAATCAGGCAACATGAGGGGACAGCAGGGCGGAAAGTTCTCACTTCTGGCTTTTGGCTTCATTGTTTTTAGACAAATGCTAAAAGCTTGTTTATCCCGACGAGAGAGTTGTGAACAAGCTGATCTGGTTTACATCCCACAGGGTGCAAACGAAGAAAGAGAACTCATTGGGGGTTCTCGTGGTTCTCTTGGCAGGTTGCAGTTGTAACCTTGTTGTTATCTTCTTATAGGTGTAGAAAGTAAGTGTGGAAAAGATACCCCAGGTAGCTAACTTTTGGCCCACAAGTACCAAAAGTGGCCTAGATTAGCTTCAAACTTGTCTGCTATCTGGAACTGTTTTTAACTTGAAGAATAAAAGTTTTTTTAATTCAAATAAATAAAAGAGCTCTGATCTTACAAGATCAGTGAACACAGCTAAATCACAGTTGCTAATTAAAACTCCACGATTAATTGGAAAAAAACAACAACTTCTAAGATAGAGAAATGCTTCTTTCTCAGCACTTTAAAAAAAAAGTCCATAATAATAGGGCCTGTTTTTACCAGTATTCTTTTAATTTAGCATTTGCATCTTGGGAACAAAAACTTCTTGTTAAACTTAAATCCAGAGTCCTGTGTTCTGGAGTCATGTGAGATTAGTTTTCTGCAATAAAACCTAACAATGCTCTAGTTTGCTTTTGACACTTAGCTACAGTTTCTCAATTCCAGGGTAGCAAGTGTGCAAAGCCCACAAAGGCTCATGGGAAATCCATATTTAGCAGGAATATAAGCTTTTGTTTTTGTAACCCTCTAAATATGAGTTTTGTGCTTTATTGCTTGTGTCATGTTTTAGACACTGTTGTTGGGATGTTTAGTTCTGTTCGAATGTTAAAGTGGCACCATGAATACAGTGGATAGTAAGTGAACTGACAACTACTAGCACCACTACCTCACATTTATTAATTTCACTCTGATTAAAAATAATGATGGATGAGTACTTAATAACTGATGTTGGATAAAATTAATTCAATCAGAAGTGATTAAATGCCCTGGTATTTTTCTGCCGAGACATTTTCCATTTTTTACAGACATTTTTCTAAGAGTGTTGGCCTGAGCTCATTCAAGATGGAATGAGATGAATGGGAAAATTTCCAACCATGGGAAGAAACATAGTTTTGATCTGTCACATATTTTACTCCACTAAGCTTTCACATGCTGCTTTCATGCAGAAGAGGAAACTTGCATTAAATTCATGTAGCAGTCTAACAAGCGAGCAATGTAATGTTTAGTATTTTACACAAAGACATCAATGTGGAAAGTTTTGGATCAAACCAACAAACCTTCACTTCTACAAGTTGAGCTAAAGAATTGCCTTATTATGCTCCAGACTATTTTCACTCCCAAAACTCTACATATTTACCTTGGAATAATGTCCATTAAAAAAAATGCTCTGTACTATCTCAACACTCTTTTTTTCCTGTGTGTATTTCCCTTAAGGGGGTAATCTGGAGTGCATTTATGGTCCAAATTGACTATTCCCTTTGGACAACTTTGCTCTCAGGGTTTGATGCGTGTCTTTTTATTCTTTAGAACGGCTGTGTGAATTTCCAGTTGTTAGTTAGGGAATTATTCTCTGGCTTGTCCATCTGCCATACTGTGAATTTTTATGTTCATACATTCTGACCTCTCTTGTTCACATAGTGCAGATTTCAGTTTCATTTGAACTTACACAAAGTAAATAAACGGCTAGACTTTAAATGGACCATCACTGATCGAAGGGTAAAAGAGGGAACAGTATTTCGATTCAGAGAACATCTGGACACTCTGGGAAATATATTTAGATCTACAAAAGTGTAAACGTGTGTGGATTGGGACTCGTCCCAATTGTAATCATTATTAAACTTGAGCAACAGGCAGACGTTAGTGGTATTTGTTGTACTCTTGAACCATCCCCTGTTTCCACTCATCAGTTGCCAGGCAGAGGTGCGATCCTAGGTCTGTGTTTCAATCACAAGATCAAGACTATGAATCCAGGCATGACTGTACCTCCAAGGCATCCTTAAAATAGGATCGTTTCCAGAAATAAGAGAGGAAAACATGATGTTAACTATGAAAGTACATCTTCTTCAAAATGTTTACATCACATACAGCACAATGGCTACTATACAAAAGCAAAAGATCACCAAGCAAAAATCTAATCCTACCCTCTGTGCTGTGATATGCCTTCTATTATTATTTCCCATTGTTAGCCCTAGGGGAGACTGTTGTAAAGACCATTGTGTGTTTGGGGAGTATTCTGCTCTATGTTTGTATGTCAGGTGTCAATTACGTCATTAAAATATACTGAAGGAAATTACAAGAAAGCACAATGTCTGCAAGTCTAAGCATGATGACATCAGTCCTATGCAATCGGCTTTAATTTCACTAAGTCAGTAATAAAAACGCTGATAGTCATAGTATATTATTGTAACTTTGAGTTTTGCATTTATTACACTCCAGAATCCATTACTGACATCGCTGCAATGAAATCAATGAGACACCTCTGTGTTTCATTAAATTCTGCAATTGGAGCATGTGGAGAGAATAAGTCAGCCCTAAAGTATCTAAATGCCTGGGAAAGATTGAGGCTTACGCTTTAAAAAGGAAAACACTGGGAGTGGTAGCGAGGTTTTACTGCCATAACCAAACCAGGAGAGGTTGTTGGGATTTCATCCAGACAGACAGCCTTGTTTCTGAGATGATAAAAACAGCTGAGCCAGGTCAGTGGACGGGCTTGACTGGACAGAACCAGGAAGGGCCGAGGGCTGCGGATCCGCCAGGGACTGCTCGAAGCTCTGAGAGGACACCGAAGCTGATGTGTGTGTCCCTCCATGCTTGTAATGCAGTCCCCAAATCCTTGTATTGTGACTGTAATACAGCTATAAACAGCTAAAGGTGGAGTTTAGGGTCTCAACTCACCAATGAAAGAGAAGGTTTGTGACTTTGTGAAGACTTGAAGAATGGCCAAGACTCATAACTGACCTCCTGTCTAGTGTTAGAGAGCTTTCTCAGATCAGAACCTTCATCATTTAAAAACAGCATTTTGTGTTAACTTGTGTTGTCTTTGACTAATATTTAAACTTGATGATCTAAAACATTTAGGTGTGACAACCATACAAAAAAAGGAAAAAGAAATCAGAAAGAGGGCGAACACTTTTTCTCCCAACTTTACACCTAATTAAAAGTCACATTTGTTTTCATGCGTTTTTAATCCCCGTCTCTGTCATCTCATCCTAAACTGGGTTAGAGATCCAAACTAAATCACATTGAAACCAAACCAAACTACAAATTTTGAATGGCAAAAGGATTTATTTATTTAATAGAATCAGACTCCATCAAAACTAAACATCTTTTAAAATCCTTTTAAGCCATTTGGAGGTGGATGTAAAAGTTGGGACCTTTGTTAAGCTGCAAAACCAAGTTTCCTTTAGGATTCAACTTGCTGGTTTATGAGCAGATGTTCTCCTTTTTGCTCTTTTTAGCAAGCAGAATTCATGTTTCCCTCAATTATAGAAAGGCTCATTGATGCAGCCAAGCATTACCACACACAGTAATTTGTGTTTTTTAAACTGAAGTTTATGTTTGGTTTGCTGTCAGATGTAACTGGGATGTTAAAGGTGTATCAGGACAAATTTAGCTTTTTGGAGTTGGGATGAACCAATAAATAGAAATATATATTTGTGATTACACATTTTTATGATTAAATATATTTTATTATATATAACGTAGATATAAATATAATTTATAATTGAAAAACAAGGTCTTTTCTGATGCCGTCAAATGGTGAAAGAAAGAGTTCAACAGGTTCAAGGACCACAGAATTTAGTATTATGGTGCAGACAACCAAAAAGGTGATGTCCTCGTACGAGGATGCTAGGACTCATGAGGTTAAGTAAGACAATCCTTTATTTTCCTCTTGGCTAGTAGTTTTTTTTTTACCTCACTGCACAAACTGGTGCCATTTTGCCAACAGTATTTCAGATCGATGAGTTGTGAACACTGACCTTTGAGGTGAAAGAGTTTCCTTTGATATTTTCTTTGAATCTTCCTGTATGAGTCATTGCTGTGCTCTAAGAGGAATTTTAGAAGGTCACCAAACTCTGGAAAAGTTCAGTGTTGTTCCAAAATCTTATCTTTTCTGTAGATTATGCAAATCTCTGGAATCTGTAAAAAAAAAAAAAAAACAGCTTAGCAACCTTTTCCAGACAGATGTCAGTCACTCATTTCTTCTGGAAGTTGTTTTGACTTTGGCAAAGGACGCAGTCAAGAGACTCATGAGCCACCTTTACTCTGGGGGTGCTTTGGGTGTGTGTAGATCAGGTGCAACCAGTTTATAACGCATTATGTGAGTTAAATAGTTCCTTTTTTCCAGAAAGATTGCTTTTAGTGTTTGTGTTGAGATTTTCATAGTCTTGCTTTGAGCCTATGATAAATAATTACATAAACATAGTTTAGCAAAGACAAGAGTAAAGAAGAATCACAGTAACAAACAGACATTTGAAAGTCTCTGCAGCAGCAGTAACATTGAAGCTGCTTCTTCCTCTTAATTTTAACATTAAAACAGATCCTTCTCTTTCAGCTGTTATAGACTGAACGCTTGCTGCAGCCAGCAGAGTTGCAGAGAGCAAAGCAGTTGTAGGAGGTTTTAAAACCTTTGTCACTGTCAGTGGGGAAGCTTCCAACATGTGCAATTTATTGCAGTCTATGATCCAAGCAAAGGGGAAAAACATTTTAAAAATGTTAGCGCTTCTTCGGCTAGAAGAAGATTTAGATATAAGCTAAGCTCAGTTGTCCTGTGGAAAGAAGAAAGTTGTGAAAAACGACCGAAATAATAATAATAATGAACTTTGTAATGTTATCAAGCTACATGTTGGTACTACATGTTACATAAAAAGTAGTTTGTTCCACAATGAAATACAGGAGATTGAAGCGGTGCAGAAGAAGCCTACAGACTAACATGTTGTGGTTCCTGCTCTGGTGTGTGGCAATAGTGGGCGTGCCTGTTTCCCTGGCAACTGGATCTTCACCTGCACCTGACTCTGCAATCAAGCAGCGAGTGGATATAAGACCAACTCAGCCTTCCAGTCATCGCCAGATTGTTGATTTACCCAGTGGTAACAGCTCTCGGCCATCTCAGCTTGATCTGTCTTGTCCCTTTGCCTGCTTAATTGTTTTTTGCTTTGTTTGCTCAGAGATCCAGACCTGCCTGCCTGCATGCCACACCCTCCTCATCCCGCTTGTTAATTATCAGACGGTTACAAATAAATCTTTGCTTTTTCCCAGCTCTGTGTCTGCACTTGGATCCTGTTTTCACCCTGACACACAACATTACATGAGAAATGAAAAATGTCATTGATTGGATAATTTGAGTGTTTGATGTCTATATAAATAATCTAAGTTAATGAGGAATGTGGACACAGAAAAATGCCTTATTTATTACAGTCTCACACACACACATTGCAGTTTTAAAGCCAGAGGAGTGTGTTTGGACTGCCCACAGCTCTGGTTTAGCTGGTGTATGTTTTGCAAGGTGTCTGTGATGATAAACAGTACAGCTGACGTTACACTGCAGCAGATCCGGACTCTTTGAATTAAGCATGCAGCTCTAAAATCTGAAGACACTTGTGAGAGAAACGGAAATGAGACCTGCTTACTCCCACTCTTCGTGCCTTAGCTTTTGTTCTTGTGAACTTGAAACTAAAATAAACTTTCAACCCTTAAAGATGGAAAACCCACGTATGAGCACATGCTGCACTTACAGCAGATTTGCCTTCAGCGATGGCACATGTGTCCCATCTTTGGCGGGATGAAGTGTCATTCCCAGAGGATAGATAGGTGAGGCCTTCAGGCACCTGCAGAGGCTTAGCTCGGGAGAGAAGACAGTCGGCAGAGTGACACAAGCAGCTTATGGGATCAGGGAGCAGGAAACAGCTTTATGTGTATCTGGAAATAAAAAGCAAGGATTCAGCAATCCTGTGCATTACTAGAAGTCCAAGAGTGAACGATTATCAAAGTCCTGCAGCAGATTCTTAAAAAGAAAAGTTTGTTTTGATGAGCAGTGGGATACGTTGAAAGGTACCTGGAACAACCTCAGGGGGGTTAAGATTGTATGCGCTCAGTCTGCTTTAAACACTTTCCTGTTTTACGGTGTTTAATGTGAACAAATTGCTGCATTATCTGCAGGCCTGAAGTGATGTGATAATGCTGCTAGAACGGTTGCGTTTTACTCAGTTAAGTGCATAATGAGGTAAAGTAAAGCAGAAGGGTTTATTTCATTAGAAATGGAGCTTAATTCAAGTACTTCCTACACAGGTAGTTTAGTAACATGTACATGCATGTGAAAGTCCCTGATTAGACTGTTTCTGAACAGCCAGTTGAAGCTGTTCTTGTTGGTTCAGAGGAAAAAGGATTATTATAGTATGAAAATTGACACTTCAGACTTTTCCTCTAAGGATGAAACCAGTTTTCCTTGTCAAAATGCAAAAACACAGCAGCTGTTCCTCTTAGATACTAGCTGGTGAGGAAACAGAGTTAAACAAAGTTTTAAGCATGATTCCCTGTACTCCACTTGATCTGGATTCAGAGAGTTTCCCAACTTTTCCACCGTATGTCCCACAACACTCAGGAGCAAATGATTCTATCTGACAGGCTGAAACTGAGCACGTAACATATTTCACACTGGACGTTGTCCAGACGAATGAGAAAAAATAAAGAAAAGCACAAATGATTAAAAGCCTGCACGAGAGGGATTTATATGTTTTAAAGGAGGATATATCTGAATCCTTTACCCTATCACTAAATGATGATAAAGTAGGGTGGTAATAAGCCCTGAACATTTCAATGGCTTTATGAAACGGCTGAGAAGAAATTATTAAACTGAATAAAAATGTCACACAATGAAAGAAAAATTTAAACAAAACAATTTCGAAAGGTAAAAAGTTAGACACTTTATTCCTTACACATTTTTTGCTTTGTTTTTCTGCCATCTATGATTGCCTTTTGGGATATTACATACAGGCTTGCATCTTTCTATTTTTCAAACAGTGAACAGATGAGCGAGTGAGTGATAAAGGGAGTGAGGGAGAATATGAATGAGTAAGTCAGCCTATGACTACTGGGTAAAAGATCAATTTAAATGATTGACTAGTGCAATACGGGGTAGGACTTGAAAAGCTTTTGCTTCTTCTTACTCCTTTTTGAACTATGTTTTGTTCTTTTGGTATTATTGTATTTGTAAATGTTGGTGTTTGAAAGATTTGATATTATATATTTGGTCTTTTTTTGAAAAAATTTTAAAAAATGGTGTAATTAATAATTGATTAAGTGAATAACTACATTGATCACTTCTTTTGAGGAGTGAGTTAAAACACTGATAATGAGAACAGATGGAGGCTAACATTATACAGATGCAATTTATTGACATCTATGCAGGCTTTGGTTGACGGTGATGATCAAACAGGATAATTAATTAACTTAGAAACCTCTAAGATTATCCCATTGTGGGGGTGAAGATGGTATGGAACCCTCGAAACAGCATTACGTACATGGAAATAATCTCCACAGTCAGATTTTAGAGCTCTGAATTTCTTTTACTTTGCAATTGCTCACCAACAGCAGGGTGGTTTACAGAGGGCACTATTACAGTTGGTTTTGGCAGTGTCAGTCATTCATCCTGCTTCATATCTCTGTCCTCCCCTTGTCACACAATTACACAGAACCTAAATAATCGTCAGTTAAACCATCTTACAGTACAAAAAAACTATTATTTACAACATAACTTTCCTGAAATTATTTACAAACGACATACATTGTGACTAACTAAACTTAACACATAACAGAAAAGCAAAAGTAACATTCGCAGAAAACAAAACTAAACAAAACCCCACTCACCCCCTTTCCTCTCTTCTCTGCCCCCTTGGTTCAGCCCAAACAGGCGCTTATTAGCCAATCTCCAGCAGCTTGGGTCCTTTAGTTAGTTAGTCCGTTAGTGGCTTTTCCCCAAAATAAATCACAACTTCAACTTAAGCAAAACAAATAAACAATGTCACAATATATGGAACACAATCACCTTTGTGAGGGGGCTGTCACGCCACACCCTCACACCTATGTTTTAAAATTCAAACTCGTACAATTTTCTGAGAACTGTGTGGATAAGCGAAGGTGGTAGAAACCTACATGCTAACATAGTTGGTTTAAAACTATTTCAGTTTATTAAATTTAATTGAATTAGAAAGTTGCCTTCTGTCTTGATTAAGAGAAAGCACTTGGAGTAGAGTGGGACTATATGTTTAATACATTAAAAAGGTTTGAACTGGGACTGTTATTTATAAACTGGGTTAAATTACTGTAACAGTTCTAAGGCCTCAATTTCTCCCAACAGTTTCCTACAAGGTGGCACAACGCAAGGGTGCTCCATGAGTCCACTGATTTTTGCTTTGGTTTGGAAGTTGCCCTTAGATGAAATGAGGACATAATGGCAGTTTAAATGGTTTCCCTCAAGTCTAGTATACTTAGGCGTTAAGATTATCCCAGGACTGAAAAATATTATGCCTGAAAATCTCTTTCCTCTCATACAGAGATCACTTTACAAAATGTGACAATTGGACAGAAAAAGTATTTTAAAAATGATAATACCCCCAAATCATATATATACGCTGCTCAAAAAATATAAAGGGAACACTTAAACAACACAATGTAACTCCAAGTCAATCACACTTCTGTGAAATCAAACTGTCAACTTAGAAAGTAACACTGATTGACAATCAATTTAACATGTTGTGCAAATGAAATAGACAACAGGTGGAAATTATAGGCAATTAGCAAGACACCTCCAATAAAGGAGTGGTTCTGCAGGTGGCGACCACAGACCACTTCTCAGTTCCTATCCTTTCTGGTTGATGTTTTGGTCACTTTTGAATGCTGGCGGTGCTTTCACTCTAGTGGTAGCATAAGACGGCGTCTACAACCCACACAAGTGGCTCGGGTAGTGCAGCTCATCCAGGATGGCACATCAATGCGAGCTGTGGCAAGAAGGCTTGCTGTCTGTCAGCGTAGTGTTCAGAGCATGGAGGCACTACCAGGCCAGTACATCAGGAGATGTGGAGGAGGGCAACAACCCAGCAGCAGGACCGCTACCTCCGCCTTTGTACAAGGAGGAACAGGAGGAGCACTGCCAGAGC
>JBAMHW010000017.1:1417380-1466442 GCA_037177495.1 Rhadinocentrus ornatus
GTGGACAGTTTGATTTCACAGAAGTGTGATTGACTTGGAGTTACATTGCGTTGTTTAAGTGTTCCCTTTATTTTTTTAAGCGGTGTATAATAGTAGCTGCCGATGAGAAAATGAGAGGTTGTTCATCTCTAATAGATAATACAGAGCTGAGTAGTGATAGGTTGCCAGGTTCAGCGGTAGCTCAGGCTGACAGGTCTTTATATTTCCTCTTAACTGTGAAAATAGCCTCCATTACTCAAACGTTTTTGTTAGCCTTCTTCCTTCACATTGCTGATGTCAAACCTGGTATATTTTAACCTGACTCCAACCTTTACACGACCAATTTCTAAAACAGGCTACACAGTGTTTCTCTATTTAGCAGGATTTAAATTCAAATCCTGCGAAAAAGTCACAAACTTTAACACAACAACAGATAAGATTTGGTAGTTTGGTGATAAGCAGTAAACCAAAGAAACTAACAGTGAGACTTGCAAAAAGGTTTTATTTGCCTCTTCCTTCATAGGTTTATTCTTATTAAAGGTCAACTCTGCAAACAGAATAATCAGTGCTACCTGACCAACAAACTGATCTCACTCTGTGATGCATTAACACGTTAAATGTCGTAATGGTGCTTCCTTCCTTCAGCTGCAGTGTTCATCTGCATGGTCAGGCTCTTTACCTCGCCTTGTCTCCCACTTGTACACAGTCCCGCTTCAAGGCAATAGAGTGGGATAAAGACCCTGTGAACCTCTGCCAGGCCTGCAGTGGATGTGGATCGGCAAAAGCGAGCATGTTAAACCTGTTTGCTTTGATCTTGGCAGATTGTGCAGTTTACATAGAACTGGTTTCTGGTACTGTCTTCTATCTGCCTCTGGGTAATAGATTAACCATCTTTCTGCTGTTTCTTATCCTTCAACAGGACCCCCCAAAAAAACCAAATTGTGCTTCCCATTTTTCTCCAGAGCTGGACTGTATGTACTCTGACAAGTTATGATGTGTTTCTGAAACATCACTGTTTGGAAATGTAAAAAGATATGATCAATGGCTTGCCAGATGAATGTCACACAGTCCTCTAAAAAAGATGACAGACTTTGTAGTCCACTATTCTACACTATAACAAGCACTGGGTTTGTCCTCAATATTTATGTACAAGATGGTCTCACTCTGCTACCATGGTGTGGCGCTTGGCGAAGGATCTCTCTGCAGACAGGCTGCATGCTGAACTGGTTAGATATGGAGGAGGGATCTGCTTCCACAACTGTTCCTCTAGTCATATCCTACATAACATCACCCCTGTTTGGATGCGTGGAAAGCAGAAGGAGGTGGAAAAGAGAGGCAAAGGAAAGAGATTATGCTGTCTCTCACAGTCTTAAACGAAAATTACCTGCAGCTGCTTTATGGCCTTTTTATGCATCCATATTTCATTAGATGGGCCCCAGTGTGAGACATTGTATCTGAATTTAGACATTTTCCAACCAAAGGACTGGAATTGATAAAGAAAGGAACTTGTGTGTAACATGCATATCCCCCTTATTATGGGGCTTTGTGAAACCACCATCATCATCCCTGGAGATTTTACTCTTTTTTTTAAAGCTAAATAAAAGATGTAATATCTATTTTCCTGTAATGAAATATTTGTAAATTTATCAAACACTTTAACTATATACTACACATGGTAAAACATTTCCTTTTTGACTGTGTTAATGCATTAATTCCAAATATAAAATTGTAAAACTATATCAAGTTTGAATTTGTTCCTTTTTGCAAACTTGAATTTTCCTGAACATTACTTTAGTCACACTTACAGAACATGATGTGTTTGCATTTGGCTTCTCAATACTGGAAAGAGTAAAATAAATTTAATTTAAGTTTAAATTAATTTAAATAGTTTTACCTCACATATACTCACAGAAAGACGGACTAATTTAAAACTAACAAGCATTGCCATGGTTGTTTAAAAGCTATAGTTGGTGGACGAGAACAACTGAAGTTTGTTAAGAAGGAGGATTGATAACAGAGGTTCTACTACAGTTAAATAAACATGGCTGCTATCAAACCCCATTGCTCGTTTCACCTGTTTTAAAGTCAGAAAATGTGTGTTTTTGCCTCGTAGAAAGAGGAGAAGCTCTGACACAACAAATAAGACCTAATAACAGCATGCTCAGGTTGATGAAAAATGTTTTTTGCTCCCCACTCAGCTGACAGTTAGAATACAGAGAAGCTTTTGTCTCTGTTCCTGTGGTCTTACTGTCATACGGGAGTGAGACTGGGGCAAACCACTAAAGAACTGTTGCATTTCCAACTCAGCTTTCCAGTCGCATGTATGCACATACACACACACGCACGTATACATAGCTTAAGGGTTAGAGGACCCAAAGCTTTCATCTCATGTATCTTTGGGCTCTTCCACTTCCAATTAAACAGAGGGGCCAGTGGAGAGCTGATTTGGGACCTTGGGCTTTTCATGGCTTCTTTTCTTTCAAAACAGAAGATTATTCAATTAATGTGGGCAATACACATTTCCCCCTTTGCTGACCCTTGGAGAGGAGTGGAGATCAAAGACAGCTTCATCTTTTACAGGGCAGTGGAACTGAAGTCTGACGCATACCAACTCCAGGTTTTAGTGGAGGTTACATTCAGGCCAAAAGACTGTAGAAAAGGAAAGGCAGATATCTAAGCACTTCACTTTAGCAGGACAAAGTGGCTGCTGCAAATCTCATCGAACCTTTTTAAAACACGCGGTTCTGATGATATGCAGAGATGGTCTATTGTTCAAATGCATGGCTTACCTTGGCTGCATCAAACACTTCCATATGATTTCAAACTGAGCAATATTTCTTATATTACATCAGTTTTACGGTCACATTGATTGGCAAAAATAAAAGAAAACTTTTAATAAGTATTAAACGTAACAAACTACTTTCTTTGCTTGCTATCTTGTAAATTCTATATTGATAAATCTATTGTTTGATGTGTAAAGTTCAGTGTTAGAAAGATTTGGCCAGCTTTTTGTCTCAACTCAGTACTGAATAAGTGCACTTATGCCCAAGATGAAATTGTGTAATGAAATCGTGATCTTGTATTTAAACAAAGGACAAAAAAAAAAAAGAAACATCCTCTAGCACTACATGACACCACCTGGGTCCAACTGGACTCACAGCAGTCTGACTACTACTTAATTATGACGTCCCATCCTGTTTGAATTCTTGCTTGTGTTGTTCTTACTCTCAGATGTAAGTCACTTTGGGTAAAAGCGTCCGCCAAATGACTGTAGAATAGAATAGAATAGAATAGAATAGAATAGTGTGGAAAAAAAAGCTGAAATAATCTTGAAAGCAAAGTAAGTAAAATCTTCATAGTTATAAAAATGCAATTTCAGATGGCAAGGGGAGCAACAAAAATACCATTAAATGATAAATTAAAATTTGTAGGCTAAGGCTTTTACATGTCTAACTTTATATTGTTGAGGTATAGCTTTGTATGTAAAAAATGATGTGTCTGTAGGGCAAGCTCTGGCTTGGCCATCTGCATCATAAATATAAAGTCTTTCTTAAGAACTACGCTTCATGGATGTAGGTCGTTTGAGATAAAGAACAGGATGTTTTATTTAATTATTTATTTTTTATCGCTCTTCAGAGTTCACAGGGAATTTGCTGAAGTGGTGCAATGTGCACCATTCAGCTGCTGGATGTTGTCAGCTTCTTTTAGGTCCCGGTGATGGTGGATGTTGGGAGCATCAAAACATTTCATTTCACTGAAGATGAAAGTGACATATTTGCTGATGCTTTTTCTGCTGCTCTGTAGTAATTAAACTACCAAAACTGACAAAAGAGTCGTCAACAATGGAAATATGTAATGTAATATAGAAGCAGTGAAAGAGGGGCTTGGGAAGTCTTCTTTCCTCAATGTCCACAATGGACAAAAAAAAAAAAAAAAAAAAATCAAGACTCTTGAGAGGGTCAATTTCTTTTCTCCACAACAGAATGAAAAATAAAAAAACAAAACAGAAAATCCAGGGTTATAAAGAATAGATGAAAACAGCTTGTCTTCTTGGCTGCTAAATTGTCCTACTGATATTAGGTAGACGTCGTTTGTTACTAGACAGTGAGGGGATGGCACTTTGTTAGCAACTGCTACTTGGTTGTACTTTACAAAAAAATACAAATATAGAAAATTAATTCAAATCCCTACGTGGCAAACATTTATCCGTGTGCAATATTAAATATAACATCTTTAAACACAGTCAAATCAAAGTAAGATATTTAAGTTAAAACATCCATCCATCCAAAGTCTGGTCGCAGGGGCAGTAGCCTTAGCAGAGACTTTGCTCTCCGTGACCACATCCTCAAGCTCCCCCGGGGGAATTCAGAGGTGTTCCCAGGCTAGCCAAGAGAAATAGTTCCGCCAGCATGTCCTGGGTTTTCCCTCCACCTGGTGTGATGCGCCTGGAACACCTCACCAGGGAGGCATCCAGGTGACATCCTGACCAGATGACCAAGCCCCCTCATCTGGCTCCTCTTATTGTGGAGGAGCAGCGACTCTTCTCTGAGACTTTCCCGGATCACAGAGCTTGTTACCCTATCTCTAAAGGAGAGCCTTGACCCCCTGAAGAGAAAACTAATTTCAACCGTTTGTATCCTCCGTCTAATTTCTTAATTTTTTTGTCACTACCTACAAGTTTTAAGTTTAAGTTACTTTCAAGTTTAAACTTGAAGTTTCAAGTTACATGGTTCAAGTCACTGGTGTGCCAGAGGTGAACCACTCAACATATTAATGTGACTGAATTAATGAAGCAGTGGTGGTGTACCACTAGGCCGAACACAGACTTGGCCATTCTGGCCTGTTTGTAGGATCAATGTGACACATTTCATCAGGTTTTTAAAAAAAGTGTTAATCACAGTTGAATACAAACAGCTGAGTGTCAAACTCAGCAAAGAACGTCTTCAAAGAATTACTACTGAATCTGGAAAAAAAGGGGGGAAAAAAGATGGCAAAAATATCCACTTGACAGCACAATTTGAGCACGTAACGCACTGACATACAGACATGCAAGCACTTAGAGAAGCATTTCTCTTGGATTACAATATCACAGGGAAACCAGGCCAACAGGGCTTGTCCAAAAGTGTTTGTGTTCTACGGTCAGTCATTTTGGCAAAGTTTAGTCGGGTTTTCCACGTTGTCTTTGGCATTATTTTGTGTTGTTTTCAGTTGTTCGTTCATTCGGGTGTTTTTACCTTAAAAGAAGTTTCATTAAAAAGAAAAATAGATAGGTAAATTGCCATTAAATGATTTCTGATTATTTCCAAACTTTAATACTTAGGCAAAAGCGCAAAAACGGCTATTGTAAATTGATCAATCTTCTAATTTGATGTGAAAACATTGTGGTGTCAGCTGTCCTGCTCATTCTTACCATCGCACCATCAGGCCGTGTTCCAGGAAGTTCTTCAGGTTGGGTAGTGTCTGCTGCAGATCTGGGGTGGTCAAGCCATGCTGATATCTTAGCTGTAAGACAAGGAAACACAAGCTGTATCATTAACTTAAAGCAACACACTACACTGTATTAGGCCACACATACAGTATGGAGTTGGCTGCACATTGCTCTGACACACGTGCACTGAATGTCTGGAGAAGCCAGAAATATCCAACAGAAGATGTCTGAAGTCTACATTCTTTCACCGTGACACATTTTCTATTCTCCCCTTTGCACCATTACTCATCTGGACATACAACGGGCACCTTCTGCTGATAACACACATGTGTGATAATATGTAAGGTGTGTTGAAAGACAGGATATGAGATGCGGGCGGCAAGAAAAACACTCCTGATGAAACATCTGGACGAAATGGGGCAAAGAGCACATTAGAATCCTCATTACATTCTCCCATGATGTCCGCCTCTCTTTTTAGTAGACTAGTTTCTAAAATTGGCCTACATAGTCCCTCCCTTGAGCCACAGCGCTTTATTTCATGATGATAGTATCAAATACAGTGAAGGGAAAAAAAATAAACAAGAAAAAAACAGCAGGGCCACCTTGAAGTTTCAGCTCCACTGCCAGAAAAATCTCCCTCCAACAGTTGAGTGATGTCACAGCAAAGCCAACTCTTGTCCCAGAGAGTTTACTTAACCTGTATGACTGAACAGCAGAAGAGCATCATGCCGCACGTCCAGCTTATGTCTCAGAGGCCCCTTTGTCACACATGCTGCCTGCACCAGCTGACATCTGGTTTGTTTCCACATGCTTCCACGGCAACTGCTCGGCTTTTTTCTCTTCCCAGACACACACACTTCTTGGGGAAGATATGAATTGCACATGATTCTGACAGCCGACTCACTCAGGATAACATGTTGCTTTTTCATATGTGAGCATAAAAACGGATGGCCGACTTAGTGATAAGAAATGAAAGAGAAATAGATGTTTGGGCCTCTGAAACTAAAGGTTGTGGACTTGTGTTAAGGAGGTTTTCTTAGCCAGTTAAGGAGGAGATAAAGGGTTTTCAGGGCATCTTGATAAAACTTTATATGCTTCAACAGAGCTGAAGGAAAACAATGTTCAGATTTCCTATTTAATAAATTTTTTGTAAACTGAGACTTTAAATAATAAGTCTGATGTTCTCAAGTTCTTCCAGGCAGGAATTTTTATTACACAGGAAAATTTCTTTGGCTCCCATTTGAGCAGAACAAGGGGCCAAAAAAGAGAAAGACAAAGACAATCCAGCTCATTGATTGGCCAGGAGCAGCAATAAATGCTTGCAGTCGGGGGGTTCCTGTTTTTAGTTTGATGTTCAAGTATGTGGTTTAAACACGAATCTGTCCAGTTTGAGCAGGAGGAGAGGCAGCGAGATATCTGTTGTGCTGCAGGGCGTTCTATGTCACGTCCTCAGTTAGGTTCACTGGATGGTTAATTTGCATTCACACTGAAAGCAAATGAACCAGGATTTACTTGCAAGTGAACCAAAACCATCAGTTTTTACACCAGGGTTTGTTTGAAGCGGACCAAACAGAGCCAGCATGACTGAGCCTTAATAGTCCGCTAGACTTGGTACGATTGGGGACTCTTTACAATTGAGGATTGCAACATACTTCGGTTCGAATTTGCTTTCATCCTGAACAAGTCAAATGAACTGGACCTTTTACACAACGTATTCCCATCCTCACCAGAGGCAGCACTGCATAAAACAAAAATAAAAAAAAAGAGAGAATAAGACACTACTACTGTTTTGCACCACATAACAGCAAAATGTGGAGCTGCATTAGATCCTAGTGGTTTAGGGTTGACCATATTTGTATCATAACTGTGCACGTTCAGCCACATCTGACTGCGAGCCATTTCTCTTAGCTATCATCCTTCATTCCGCTTCCTGCATTTGCTTTTAGGCTGACCAGAGTTAGCTTCTTTGATCTGCATCAGAATTAAGCCAAAAATTCACACCTCCCTAAATGAGCTGGACTTTCCAAGCAAATGAAGTACGATTTGATTCAGAAGGGCTGGGGGGAAAGCACCCTTAAACAAACTTGAACCTTTGGGGTGGGGGTTGCAGAGCTGATCTTTTCTGATTGGTTGAATATTCTCAGTGCTTTGTTTTAGACATCTCAGGTTTGGTAGTTTCAATTTCTCATTAAATATGCAAACTTCAAGTTGTTTAAAAAAATATTTGTTTCGACAACAAACTCAAAATGTGGGAATATCGGTCAGATGGCCTTTTCACAGCAGTTAAGGCTGATCTTTCTGGAATCAACTCCATCTACAAGCAGTGTTCTGGCCTCAAGACACACTGCAGTCATCTCATTGCTGCTGACATATACTTGGCCAGCTTTCAGCAGACCTAGAGCTCATCTCCTCCTCTGTGGCTCAGTCAGCCACGGCATTATGCAGACACATGAGGAAGATTTCATTCTGTGTTCCTTTTATAGACTGTGACCACGCTGTTTTAAGGAGTGGTAGAAAGGGGAATGTCAACTTGAGAATTGTGCACTGTTCAACATGGGACCAAGTCACGTTGTTTTCTGTTGCAAGTCGATTAAGTGGAACTAGGGAAATTACCATCCCATTTTCAGCTCTTTTCCCTCAGTGAACATGTTAAAACACTGAAATTAGATTATGTTAAGAAATGTGTATTTGTAGTAGTACAAGTGTCTCCTGCACAGTTAGTGGCACAGTTGCTCTCATAAAGCGTGATTCATAAGGGAGGGGAGTGACATAAAAGCATTGACACAAAAGGTCAAGCCAACAGTGCCAACAGCCAGTCGCATGTGCATGTATGGGATTCTCTCTGAACAGTTGCCAAAAACATGTACAGTTGATGGTATGTGCACGACACATACTAAAGCATTTACATGTCTGTGTATGTGTGCAAGCTGCAGAAACATCCTGACAGTATCAAAGGGAGCTTTAATCAAGAAGCAGCTCAGATTGTGGCAGTTGGATAAGGGTGTCACCTCAAAACCCAAATGGTGATGGAAGGGTCCAAAATCTACGAGAACAACACAGATCCATTCATAGCTTAGAGTAAACCTCCAGCTCTGACCAACTTGATGGCAGGATTTGGTTTAAAAACATTAGGCCAAGATCAATAACACCACCAGTTTAGAAACTAAAAAAAACAAAAACATAGCAACATGGGGAAGGGAGAAGGTGATTTTTCTGTTACCACATGTTAAAATAAGCAAATTCCAAATCTTGTGGAAAATTGGTATAAATGAAAAGTTTTGAATTAGATATGAACAAAGAAAATAGGTAAAAGAGGTAAAATGGATGCTTTCTTTTCAAGTAATAAGGCATAACAAAATGCTTTCGTCAGATTGCATTGCTTGGCCATGACTCTTAAGCGTGTGTAATACTGCATGACTGACAGGAGCCCCATGTCAAATTACACGCCTGTATGTCTGTGTGTGGGAGAGAAAGTGCATGACCATGCATCTGTATGCATGCTTCCCCCACTTTTCTTTTGTTCTAAAATGTAAAGATCACAGCATTTATTGAACACAAAGACAATGGATATGGGTGAATACAAAAGAGTAGTTGACATCACAAGGCTGGTCTAAGTGCACAAAATTTTTGTGGAGTTTATTGTGTGTGTGTGTGGTGGGAAGAACATTTAGAAAAGAACATTTTAATAAGAACGTGACAAATCCAAGACTTTTTTTTATGTTTAAGATTTCAAGCATCCCCCTCCATGCACGTTTGCTCAGGCTTCAGTGGGCACCAACAACTTCTTACTCTGACCAATCTTCATTGCTGCTTCAAACCCCCGTCATAATGAGGTGTGTTTAAAGCATCTAGAAGAACGAATACCTATAGTACTGCAGCTGACCCAGCCAGCCAGACGATCAATATCCATGAAACGGTCTGGCCCTCCCCGACGGAAGATGCATTAAGTTTCTCGTTTGTGTGCGCTAGGGTTGTCACAATACAAAAATTTTAAACTCGATCTAGATACTAAGAATGATGCTTGATACTCAATACTATTTTCGATACTATAGAGGGGAAAAAAATTATTCTTTTAATCAAAATCAAAGCACCACAAAAATCACACAATACAAACAATACAACAAAAATAGATTTAAAATATTTATATACAGAAAAGACATGAACAGTGTAATATTTTAAAACTATTAGTTTGAGCAGAGTAGGATTGTCACAATACTAAAATTTCAAACTTAATACTGATTCTAAGGATGGTGCTTGATAATAGCCTATTTTTTAAACTATAGAGGAGGAATTATTATTCCTTCAATCAAAGTCAGAACACCATAAAAATAACACAATATAAGCAATACAAAAGAAAAAATATATTAATAAATATGAGAAAATACATTAACAGCTTAAAATAAATGCATAATTTTAAAGCTCCGTTAGACTGAATGAAGACTATCTGCACTAACAGTGTTGTCAGGCAGTTTCCTCACTGTGGTGCAAAAAATAACACCTAAAAACCATTTCAACCACTAGTTAGTGTACTTATTTACCTAAGTGTCCTTTTCTTCACAATGCTTGAGACAAGATCAAGTGAATAAAACAAGCAAACTAGTTAAGACCATCTACTTCTACTTTAAAACATAAAAAAGATAAGCTTTTTAATTTAATTTTTTTTTTTTTGTAAACAGTCTTCAGTAAAAGGCAATAATATCTGACTGTAGGCCAGGGTTTGGTCAGCCACTAGCAGCGTTGTGCAATTCATTTTCAAGCTGGTTATGGAGCAGAAGACAACGTCTTTCCTGCAGCTCGAATAAGAGCCTCTTGTGAGTGCTTCTGAACGGGGGAGGGGCCTGCGGTATAATCTGCGACAATCTGCGAGAACTGTAAACAATTAGTGTTTTCACATCGTACTCAAAGTCTCCAGTAACACCAGAGAAAGTCTCCAAATTGGTTGCTAGTCGCTTTTATTTCTTTAAAGTGTTGCTAAAGAGGTCTAAAAACTCGCTAATTGTAGCACCAAGTTGCTAAGTTGGCAACACTGCAAACCATGGGTCGTCCAGGGAGAAGTTGCAGGGCAGGGCTGCCTGCTGCAGTGCCTGTATAAAATGGATAGCTACAGCTGGGTTTCTTTTTGCTTATTTTTTTCTGTGAACCAGCAGACGCCAAAGTGGCATTTAAGTATCGATACCTGTGCTAAATACTATTTAACTAGATGTTAAATTTTAGAATCGATGAGTATCTGAGAATCGATTTTTTTGACAACACTAGTGTGTGCTGTATGTGTACATATGTGCTGCAAAGGCTTTTTTCTTTCCCCTGGATACTGGCTGTCAAATATGCAAACATCAGCCTTCTTCCTTCTTCTCTGCCCACTTGAGACAAACACAAAAACATTGGTGACCTGAATAAATCATCTGGAAGAAAAAGAGAACACCAGAGAAGAGGAAGAAATGTGCAAAGCAGCTTAATGACGAAAAGCTGGGTATCATTTGCAACTGTCGGCACCCCGAAAGCTTTGACTTCAGGATGGAAACAAACAGATGAGTGGGAAGGTTTAGATTCTGGTCTGCAAACCCAAACTATTCCCAGGGAGCATTTTGTAAGCGATATGAGGCAATGTGTTTTAACTGACACCGAATAAAATAAACAACAGTTTGATTCTGCAGCAGAAATCATCAGCGTTTCTGTGTCAGCAAGATGATGTACACGGCTAAGACGTTTCCAGTTTCCCTTTCTTACATCCTAATGATGAAAACCTGAGTCTTTCGCGTGCTTGTGCTCGTGTATGGATGTGTGCACTTAAGCTGGCCACAGGGTTCTTTGTAATGGGGCTAACCAGATCATGGTGAGAAATTCCCAGCTTGAGGACAGCTGAAAGTCGAGAGGACCTAGTTGTTGGAGGTGGAGAGATAGAGTGGGGATACCCACTGAGGTTTCTTTTTGCACAATGACATAGTGAAACAGATCTAGCTCCATCTCTTTGTTCCTGCTCAAATCTTTCTGTATGGACACTCTTTTCTGTGTTTATCTATTCAACAAACCCCACTCAGGGCTAAAGAAACTGCAGCATATGCAGTGGATTAGCAGTTAGTATGAGAGCAAGCTTTGGCATCAGTGAGAGTTGAGGGAATGATTGCAACTGACCGATCACATCTCAGAATGTGAGGAAGTCATCCTCATTTATTGCCAAAATAATGCAACAACTCAAAGAATTCGTCAATGTATACAGGCCCAGACTGCCAATCCGCTGGAGCCTTGACCACACACAAACACACCGAAGTTGGCTGCAGCCAGAGGGAATCAGTCAGTTTACAGTACATGCCACCCATTATTTGACAAAACCTTCTTGTTTGCCCTGAGCTCTGTACAGAGGCTAAACAAACACAGCTTCGCTTATGCAGCATATTACTGTTTCCCTGAATTTGTCAGTACTAATCACCTTCAGATTAGACCTCTAATGTGGGCAGGCTGGTGGGAATTTTGAGGTTGATTGCTGATGATGTGGTGGAGAGGGGTGGCCCAGGTAACAAAGAACACCTCCCCTTTTTCTTTCCTTTTTCCGCTTTGAGGTAGCCATATACTGTGGGAAATGCTTCCAGCAGTCTTATATAGTAAACAGAGATGGGTAGAGGTGGAAATGTGGGACACAGGATATTTTCATCAAGCAGTAAAAGTCTTCAAATACAACTCTGGTGCATGTCTGACAATTACCCTGTGATTCATAATCAGTATGCTTTTGTCCACTGGGGTAAAAATAGAAAGAGTATGTGTTTTTCATGCACCCTGGGGAAGGTAATCAGGAAGCTCATTAGTTCCTATGACAGCTTGTTATAAAAGGGGCTAACCAGGTGTTCCTTCCTCCACCATCCCTCTGGTCAAACTGTAGACTGGATACTTCAACATAAGTCCATGAAGTTGACGGAGACATAAATTTTTTAGACTTCATATGCAGAGAAGTGAATCTTTGGGAGATAAACTGCACTGACAATATTTCATAAATAGTTTCTGGTTAAGTTGACTGAATCATGAACAGCTAAAACACACACGCGTGATAAAAAAAAAACACATAAGAGCTGAATGATACAGTTGGAAAGCAAAATCCCCTGCAATATATTATAATCATCTGTGTGGAATAATTTGCAATGTAACAGTTCATGTCTATTCAATCATCATTTCTACTTATCCTGCCAGAAATCTTACTGATGTCTGCGTGTTGTGTTGGCTAATTTTAAAGCCAAATCTAACAATGCCTCAGTGACGACTAGCATGTAAAATGTGTGTGGTCTAACAACCAAGTCAACTAGCTTGGATTTTTATTAATCTCTTTCAAACTATTCTAATAAGTCCCATAAAACACATAATGCACCATAATTTTAGCTAATGTGGCCTCTTTTTGGCACGATATTGGTGGCATTGCCTATGTGCCAGCCCTCAAAGATTTTAACACACGCCACTTCAAGTGAGACATGCAATAAAATGGTCAATAAACAAACGTTTTTTGGCTCATTAGAGCAGCTTTTGGGCATTTACTGTCCTTCTGAAGCTGTTTGGCTGGTGCATGGAAACCACACGGTCCACACAGTCCGTGTTTTGTGTAGCCAATTCCGCCTTGCAGATGATTTCTTCACATCTGACTGCAAGAGCCAGTTTTAATGATGGCAACAGGTTAAGCTTTATGCTCCTCATTACAGTTGCCACTAGAGTATATTTATACACTTGATCTTGTTTGAATCCTCTCAATTATGTCTTTATTCAAAAGGCTCACACAGTGGCACATTGCTCCAGTTATTGTTAGTTTTTGTTTAGAGCTCACGGAGCTGCATATACAGCTCAGAATCTTTTGATCTGCTTTTGTTCTTTCCTGTTTAACAACAAGATTTTTGCCAACAGCTCAAAGGGTGCATCTAGTTTGATCGAACAACTCATTTATGTCAGAGGGCGGAGATGGTGCAAATGTCAGTAAACTGTACTCACGTAGAAGAAGATTTCTATCTGATCTTTTTGTTTTGATGTTTCAATACAGTCTGACTCATCCAGAAGAATTACAGCTGTATCGTTATCTAATGTGGTCAACAGGAGAGCCAGACCTCGTAAATTTATGTGCTATGCAATATATTTATTTTATTCCAAAAACTATTACGTTGCATAACACCACTACCAACAGTGAATGGAATAAATCACAAAGGTTGAAAAACGTACAAACATACTGGAAAATTTGCCTGTTATCCATAATTGTTGTATACAGTAGGGATCTACAGGAACATGGTGTAAAATTGCATGTTCTGTTCTCATCAGGATTTTCTTTACAATATTCAGCTGTTTGTCCCCCTACAACTTTGTTTGATCTCTGTGAAACACAACTTCCCCTCTGAGGAGCCCTTTCTAGCTCACTGGTGGATTTGAAATGGTTGATTATGTTTGCTACAGCGTAGCACTTCAATGTTTCCGCCCATCTGGCCTTATCCGGAAGACATAATGAAAGTCAGCCCTCAGTCAGCTACTAAATGCATTACAAACCGAATGTTGACTAAGATACACACAAAATGGCCGAGTCAAAATGGCTACAGATGGCAAGTTGAACAGTGTTGCAGGAAAACAGGAAAGGGCAGAGGATATTTGTAATTTTTTTTTTTGTTTCCTTATCCATTTTCATTTGACACGCTTTTGGAACTGCAGCACACTGGGTTGCTATTTTCTGACCTGGTGTTTTTAGGCTTGGTCTGGCCGATGGCAAAACCCCACATGGCGCAACAGAGGCTCAAAACCTCAACAATTATGCGGTACAGTCCGGAATATGAAATACAACTTCATTAATCACTGCAGCCTTTCATGTGTCTCCATAAATATACAGAACCAGGCTGAAAAGTTGTTTGAGTCTGGCTAGGGTCATATAATTCATTCACAACAGAAACTAACTTCCCTTCAACTACAGGCAGTGTTCTGGCCTTGAATGTGTGCCATGGTTATCATCATACAGTCCTGATGCCAAACTAAGATTTTAGAAACACCACAGGCATTGGTTTACCACACAAAATATCTTTTGCATATTTGGAGTGTGAAGAATCGCTGCCATCCTAAAAATTGTTTCTATTTTCATTGGTCAAATTTAGCATCATTTAGTATCATTCTTAGTTAATTTAACATTTTTCTTTACATCAAATGCCATAAGTCAGACCAGTAACTGGTTTGTGTAAAAGTCAGGGCAGTGGCTTGATGGTTGGAGAAACGACTTTCCAGTTAGCCTGGTTTCAGGCTGCAATCCAGTAGAGAAACAAAAAAGACAAAATCATAAAAGCTTTATATAATAATTTCCTCTGCAGACAGCTGACAAATTCAGTTAAAAACATGACCAAAGATTTTAGACCAATGGGTAATACGGTGATTTTGACAACCAACTTTAAAACATTATTGCATGAAAACATGTTCCAGACATTTATAGGACCAACGCCAAGGCACACTCATACACTGGCAGCACAGTGATGCAACACCTCACTGAGATGCAATAAAGTATGAACCAGATGTAAACAGCTGTATACGAAGGGGAAAAAAAAGTCAAACTAAAACACGCAGACATAAGAAAAAGAAGCTGAACTCCGTTTGTCAATATTTAGTGCTGAACAGATGAAAGATAATGTTTCTGTCACCTCCAGAAATGTGTTAATAAACACAATAAATAAGGAAAAAAAAAACAGTAAGAAGTCAAGCATTTAAAAAATGAGTTCCAGTTAGAGTCACACTAATCTATTCAGTCCTCTGCATAATGTAACACCCGTAATGTAAAGCCCATTTAGACAAGAGAGTGAACTTTACATTCAAAAATCAGAACTAAGAGTCAGTGTTAACAACAGTCTGGAGAGATGTAATAAAGTTTCAATGCTGTATGAAAGTCATGGGTTAATCATTCGTGACTTTATCACCCTTCATCATCTAAAGCTCTACAGTTCATTTTACAGTGGTATGTAACGTTTCGACAGCGCATCAGGTCTATCCACCATCCAGCATCTGTGGCAGATTATTAAAGTAAAGCCAAGTAAATGTGTGGACAAAACATGGAAGAAAGAAAGACCTAAAAGAGAAAATCGATATATTGTAAACTTACTCTAAACTTACTCCATCTATGTGAGTGTACAAGTCACGAGTAGAGCTACTGTATTACATATGTCTAAAGAGTTTTATGACTGAAGTCGCAGGTATTCAGTCATTTAAAATAATCATCTGGCTCATACCAGATCTTAAAATGAGACAAATACAACTTCAGATAAACAAGAACATTTAACAGATTACGCCATGTTAATATATTATTGAATAAAGACCAAAAAGTCTATAAAACAAAGTAAAAACTTGGGCCAGATAAACCGTTATCACATGCCAACCAAGTGGGACAATGCAGAAACAAACATTTCTTTTCAAACTACATTTCGGTTCAGCTGTGGCGAGGCCATTCTCTGCCAAGTCTCTGATCAGGGTGCAGTGAGAACACCTAGTCGGCTTTAACAGAAGCAGTAGACCCTAGTGGATTGAGGTGGATAAGAGAACTAATGTAGATGAATCATTAACTCACTTTTAGCCTAGGGTAAGTAGCAGTCAGGTGATGCACTAACCATTAGTAAATGTGATTGCCTCTATAAAAGGAGAACTTTTGACAGTTTACTGCTCTGGAGCATTTAGTTGTGTTCTAATACAATGCCAATGAGGAAAGACATCAGCAAGGACATCGGAGGGGCAAGTGTTTTAAGTATCAGGCAATTTTTTAAACAATCAAGAATCCACATCTCTGTATCGAGAAAGATTATTCACAAATGGAAAACATTAAAGACTGCTGTCAATCTTCTCAGAAGTGGATCTCCTGTATTTGGTGAACACAACACATCAGCACAAATTCAAATGTACCATCAAGCACGATGATGGAAGGGTGATGATTTGGGCTGTTTTCAGCCACAGAACCAGAGCATCATGTAATCAGAGTTGATCATGAACTCTGCTGTATAACAAAGTATTCTAGATTCAAATGTGAAGCCAACACAGCTCGAGTGAAATTCCGCAAATATACAAAAGAGTAGCTGAAAAAAGAAAAGAATAAGTCTGTTGCAATGGTCCAGACCTAAGTCTGATTGAGATGCTGTATGTAGGGCCTTTAGAGAGTTGTGCATAAATTACCTGCAAACCTCAATGAGCTTATGCAACAACATAAAGAGTGGACCAACAAACCTCTATAACAATGTGAAATAACTGCATGGATATAGTGGGAGCTTTGATTTATTTAATTACATTATTTAGGACTTTCAGAGTAGTTGAAATGAAATATTTATTCTATTGCCTGACTCTTTTCCCATTTAAAACAAGCATGTAATAAACATTTTTTTAAACTGCACTATGAATGTTCATCTACTCCATCAAACATCCTTTAACTCTTCTGGATTTCTCTTTTTCTCTTCTCCTTCATTTGTGTCTCTTCCATATTGTGGTAATGTAATACAGGTGTGGTGGGCTCAATGGGCCCAGGTCCGGTTCAAATGCAGCTCTAACTTGAACCAGATTCTTCCGTCGCATTACTGGCTGTTACACTTTGCAGAGTATCATATTGCTGCCAAATTCAGTCAACAGATTTACATAATTACGGGAAAGGCTGTGTGAGATGAATAGGAAATTCAGTTAGGGAGACCAATGTTAGTCTCCTGTGACCCCAATCACTGAGGGGGAGTCAGACTTAGCTCTGGCTATTCCTACTGTTGTTGTGATGTGGTTACAGAGTCGGTGCTGGTCAGTGAAGGAGGTCAGCAAGTCTTGTGTGCGACAGTGACACCTATTGGAAATTCCACCCCCCACTCTGATGGCTGATCTGATCCTCAAGGCTAATGACCCTTGTTACTGAAACACTAAAGTCAAACTAAGCAACCAGACACCAGCAAAAGCTGACCCCTTTTGTGAAGTCACAGCTCAAGTGTCAACTTCCTGTTAGCACTATTGGCATGGAGGACTATCATCAATCCTCCATGGCAGCTCTCACAAGAAGTCCTGCAGCACACCTAGAGTAATGCTAATTCACCTCTTTACTGTGTTAAATCAAAAGCATACAGAGCTTGTTCTTCTGGGAAGCCACAAAACTGTGGTATGAAATTGAAATAAATTGTGGTATGAAAAGCAACCAGTGGCAAACAGTGACGTGCAAAGAAGAGTCAGGAGAAATAGAGAATAGCTTAAGATCAGCCCAAATTCAGTGTTTTTTTTTTTTTAATTTTGGAAAGCTTCCCTGAGCAGATAACAACCTTCACCACAGTTGGAGTAAATAAAACAAGCAAATGGAGCAATTATTATTTTCTACTTAGATTTTAGGCCAGAGAATTTATCATCAGATTTAAAGTGATTTTACAAGATTTTATTTCTTTTTTTCCTTTTCTTCGAATACAAATTGTGTTTCCATCAAGGCTTCTTGGAAAATAGCTTGGCAGAGAGGAGGATGACATTTTGTGATTTGTGATTCCTCTTTATTCGGTGGCCATGACAAAGTTTTTATACTAGTACTATCACTGTATTTGCAGACTGATTTACATCCTCAGAAATGTTCTGCTCTGGACCTGCCGGGCCTTTGGAACCTCAGGCTCCCCCCGTCTCCCCATGGTGCGTTGGGGTGCGGCGTGATCACAGCCCTTGTGCAAGCACACATTTCATCCTTGTTGCATGGTCACACATGCACACAAATGTGCTCATCTCTCCATCCGCTTCCAACTAGATCTTGTTGATGTTTGTGTGTTGGTACGTCTCTCTACAGGTACTGTACTGTTGTACTTTTTCATATTATCATTACCCTATTTTCGTTATTTATGATGTTGTACTGTGGTAGTTTTTGTGAAAACTGATGTGATTTAGCTAGCCTAAACAATTATTTTCACATTTCAATTCCGTCCTTTTTTTGCTTTTCTCTCCTCTATCTCCCTGTCAGGTCACTATCAGGCACTGACATATCAAGACTGAAGAAAATAAGAATATAATAAAAAAATTATATAATATCTTCCCTTGGAAGAGCAAATCTATCCGGCAAACTATGGCACACAGACCACCATTCTGTATGTTAGGATGCTGGACAGGACAGGGTAAAAAAATAAAATAAAAAAAAGCTGAAAGCTGCTGAAATGTGTGCGTATATAACTGTCCAATTTAAATTTAGGTATGAGTCAATAAAAAGATAAATACTGGCAATGAGTAATAACTGAGCTGGGCTTTTGTTTGGGTGGTACTTACATTTCCATACAACAAAACAGCAAGAGACAGTTGTAACCGTAACCAGGGAATTTATAAGTCAGACTTCAATATGAAATCAATTTGTGTTGCTGATTTTAAAAGTTTACACATGTCTGTGTTAACATGTGTGTGTGTGTGTGTGTGTGTGGACTAGATAATGCTACCGTGATTATTATTCATATTAAGATATCTTAATCAGCTTTGATTTCAATCTGCTTCTTAAAATCTACTGGCAAAGACAATTTTAATTACTATTTAGGGGGAAAAAAAGGTGAGAATATTATGAAGCATCACAACGTACATGATGCAGCATTTCATGATTGTTTTAAAAAACACCTGGGAGTTATCAAATACCAAACTCTGTTACCATAAATTGGGAAATCCGTGATAAAAAATGTGATGTTTCCCAGTGGAAGTCTGAGTGCAATGTGGCCAACGAATAAAGGAAATAACAGTAATGAGGCAGCAGGGTAAAAAGAAACAGTCTCCAGTTGCAGACGCCAAGCGACACAATTTTACTGTAAACAAATTATGCTGTAAAATGCCATGTTCAGCAAACAGAGCCGAGCATGAAAATAACTTTCTGAGAAGGGGATAACATTTTTAAAAGCAGCATAATAGTACAACAAACAGAAAGATAAACCTTTTGGCTCTCCTATTGGTTGGCACTGTGTTTTAAATTAACCCTGCCACGGTACTGGAAGACTATAGGCTGTGTCCGGTTTACTTTGGAGCGCCCCGAGCAGTTTCTGGTCATCTGGGTTTGTTCAACTGTGACCCTGTATAGAGTTAGTGATGATAAAACATTTTTTTTACAGACAAAGGCTTGTAGTGTTTGGAATTGAAGCAGTCATTGGCCAATAAACAGAATATTTCATAATAAATGGCTGGTTGGAATCAGGGACTCCACTCTACAATCCATGGGAGACTTAATCTGCTGTGTTTAATATATTTGATTTCTCTAATCAAACAATTGGATACAAAATTCTGGGATTTTTTTTCTCCCTGTTTTTTAACAGAGTAGTAGGTGTAATCTGTGTTTAAAATGGGTGATTTAAGCTCATTCTGTCCTCTGTCCAGAGCTAGACCCCTTAACTATGTACTCAATAACAGTTTTTCAGTTTGCCTTGGCAATGAATTCATTTGCTCCACTTCCTCTCCACCTGCTCCAGACAAGACAAAGGCAAACATATACATAATCAGTTAGACTCCTTTTCTTTTCAAATTCGACAAAATTTGTGTAAAATGAAAAGACGGCATGCCAAATGCTTTCTCTATATAACAGTTGGACTATTTATATTATACCTCTGTACAGAGACGGATACAAACGTTTTAATAATGTATGAATGAAATAGAAAAAATGCCAAATAGACGTTGTTTAAATGTGACCTCATTCCTAATTAACCAAATCTGATTAGGATTTAAAGAGAGAGAGGCAGAGTAACAGAAACAAATCGCTATTGTGTGGTTACACCCTCCCCCCAATCTTTCCCCCTTTACACTCACTCTTATGGAGGCCAACTATGTTGACTTTTCTATTGATGGAAAAAGTGTGAGGTTGGATGTGTGGTTTCTAAATCTCTAATGAGCTGGATGAAGGCCACAGCTGAACAAAAGTTGTTCATACAGTGAAACGGGGGTCAGGTAAGGTCTTTAAAAACCACAGTAGTTTTAGCTACAAAATTAGTACTCAAGACCGTAACGCAAACGTGACTAAACAAGCTTCTACAAGCGAAGAGAAAGCAGACGACATAGTTTATAAGAGAGAAAAGACTAACTCGGTGGTACGAAACTGGTTTGGCTCAGTGACTATATCACTATGTTTAGCGAGTTTTAACTCCCCTCTAGCGACTTAAAAAAAAAAAAAAAGAAGAAGACTAGCGACAGATCTAGCGACTTTTTCTGGTATTATTGGAGACTGACGTAAATAAACGTAGTTTACTTTCTCAATGAGGAATGGGTGCTGCACAGACACCCACCTCCCACCAATTGTTGCTCATTCTTTTTTCTGTTTATTGTAGCAGTTCTGAGCACTTTTTTAAAGCCTAGTTGAAGCACTTTTGTTCAAATCTATATGAATAATAAGCCTATGTTGTAGTTAAAGCTAGTATTATTGAGAAAAGCAAAAGTTTTATTTGACCTTTGATGGTGATTTCAGATTTCTTTTTTTGAAGGCTAATTAAGCCTTGCTAAATACAAATAAATGAACAATAATTTATTGTACAGTTTTTATTTCTAAAATGTTATACAGGGGGAGTTTCATAAAATCAATTGTTTGGCAAAACTAATCTCTATTTTATGCAGAATACAAGATTTCAGCTGTTGAAGAGTTCATGTAGTTTTTCCCAATATACTCCTGAGCTAATGTGGCTAAATTGACCATAACGGTATGATGGTTTCTGGTGCAGTCCTGCTTGAAGGTAATCAATATCCAACATTTCTATCTGAAATTTACCCAGACTTTCTGAATCTTTTCTCAATGTTATGTACCATAGATGCTGAAAGACTGAAGTTCTTTGTAGTTTTGAGTTGAAAAATAATTATTGTCTTGATTAACTCGTTGGTGCCAGATGTCCTGTGGGCAGGACGGGACAAATGATCATTTATTTTAATCAGTTTACCTTCCATGCAGCTACACATGTTACCTCCATTGGAAAGCTAAGATTCTTGAGATTTAAATTATGTGCACCATAAGGCCACAATCATAACTGCAGATTCAGTAAACAGTCACCAAAGCAATTAAACCTTGTAGCCATACTGTACTCCCATAACAGATGATACCGCAACATAAACCGTCCTGTTACATCAGCAAAGGTCCAGTTAAAGTTGTCCAGTCAAAGACGTTAGTAAAGACGTTGAAAATCATTAAAACTCAGTAAGACATCAAATTAGCAAATTACAGATTTAAATTGTCACTGCATTTTACAACTTTTTTGGAAATTCTTTTGCAGCAGCAAATGATAATACCACATGAAGAGCCAGCAGTGGATGCTGTATTTTTTTTCTTAGAGAATGACGATAATAACGTAAATACAATTTGACAGATGAATGAATGAGAAAGACAACAAAAATACAAACAAGCATTCAGCCTTCATTTCACATCATTTGGATAAAATGAGGTTTTTAAAAGCAATAGGACTTAAAACTGCTGCTGACAGGTGGACATTTCTGACTGCTGCAATGGCTCATGGTCTTGTGTGGAAGCAAAACACTTTCCAATCTGAGGAGGATTTGTGCTCCAAAGTTTGACAGCTGTAACGGCTGTGAGGCAAAGGCTTCAAACACATAAAAGCCAAACATGTGCACTGACATAATATAATTACAGCATGTGTATTTGTGTTTACATTTGTTGATGGAACATATTTAGCAGCGGCAGGATGCAGATGCTGCGGACAGCATCCTAATTGCTCTACAAAGCAGGAGCCAACAAGCTGGTTGGGACATGTTTTAGCTTAAAATGGCCTGTTTCCATAAGACCAAACTGCACTGACAATAAAATATACACCAACACTTTTTAGACAGGACTGCTTTAAGTAATGGAGGATGAGTCACGATCTGAATGAAGCTGATCTGAAATCAAACGGAATATTTGACACAGTAAATAGTATAAAAAGAGTTTAACCAAAAACAACCTAATGTATTTGAAAAGTGCCATCTACCGTGTTAGCCCTGGAAGTCCTGACCAAATCTGCCTAATACACTCCTGGTCTTTTGCATGTTACCATAAATAGCTCCAACCCTCAGCTCTTTAGGAGCCCGAGGGCTCAGGCAGACCTTCAGGCAGCAGATCCTTTAAGTCCGGTAAGTTGTGAGCTGGAGCCACTTTGGATCAGACTTGTTCCAGCACATCACGTTGTTGTCTCTAACCTCTGCAGGTAGGTTTGCAAACTCATCACTCTGACCTACTCTAGTGTCCTGTTAAAAGTTACAAAGCTCTTAAAACCTGCATGTTAATCCCTCATCTTGCAAAAAGCAATTCTTCACTTCACATTTATTACATCCTAGACCTTAACATCTGTGACTGCTATGAGCTCGACAGTGGTCATATTTCAGCCAATCATTGTAGAGTCGTTTAAATCTAAACTGTGTGTAAGTACAAAGACCACGATTACATTCCTCAAATGACTTCCTCAAACTAACTTCTTTAGATTGAATGCATGCAGAGAACAGTTTAGACAAATTCTTTCCAAATAAGAAAAAAGGAAACCTATTAACAACCTCCGTTTTTTCTTTGTAACTTGAGCAGGTGTTTATTTAACAGCTGCTTTCATGAGCCACTTATCCCCTTTTCCCCAATAACTGTAAAATGGTTTCGTGACCTGTGGGACAGCAGGCCTGGGCTCATCATAGGCGCTTCATTAATAAAGAGACAGCTATGGCCGGATGGCAGAGATTATAAACACGACAGCAAAGACACACCATCTTTATCTGCACCTCTTGTCCTTGTAAAGGAAGCCTACATACGGGGAGAGAAACTCTACCGTAACGTCTACCCTTCCCGCTTCTGATGTTCAGAGAATCGGATTAATTCTGAGATTACCATTAAAAAGCAAAGCTAAAAGAATGACAAATCTGTTTGTTTAACTCAATGCCGAGTACCCCTGTAAGGACCCTACACTGTTGTCCACAGCCGCTGTGTTAATTTAAATGAAATGCTGCAGATTGGCCAGTGTCAAAGAGCCCTAATAGAATCCACATGAAGGGAAGAACGGCATGGAATGGAGCTCTAAAACAGAGCCAGGATGATATTTTTCCAAATACTGACCAGCTGGGGCCAGCATTGTTTTATTCTATGAGCTGTTTAATTTCATTCAGCCACAATAAAGCCTGCAGTAATGACTGAATACCTCCTAAACACCCAAATGGCAGCACACCAAGGTTTGATGAATTAACAACACAAACAAGTTTTTCTAAACTTGCTGACATAAAATATACTTGGTCTCTGCCCTCAACATTCTTATGACTAGCTAGTGGGGGCCACAGGAGCTACACTTGGCTGACCAGAAAAGTCCACAAGCAGAGAAAGCTCTTCTGTTTGTGTGCATTGGTCCAGTTTCCTTTAACTTTACCAAGGAGAAAAACAGACCGGATCCAAAAACTACTGTAACACAAAATGACATAAGTATGATCAAAGAAACCGATAAAACTCTCAGCAGAGGTTTAAAAAAGCAGGAAAAAAAATCTTTCATGCAGTGGGCTGTCTGGTGGAATTTACTCTTTTCCATTATTCACCAAGGAGCCTGTATCTCTCTTAATAAGCCAACATTTTATAATATTATATCACCATTGGACAGAGGAGAAACTTCGGCAAGGCCTTGATGCTAAAGCTGAGTGTGTGGCCGACTCCAAGCAAACAGACCTCAATTACAAATTCCAAACAGCTGGAAACTGCAGACGCACTATTAAGTAAATGATGGAGCAGAGCCGCCAACACTCTCTAAACACCCCGAAACACAGCAAACCTTTAGTTCCTGGAACATTTTGCATAAAAATCTACCGCTTGACCTGTGGGAAAACTACATTCTGAGACAATCATAACACGGCTGCTCTGATTGATCAAAAAGGATGCTGCGCAAAAGCAAATCAAAGATTCCCTTTCAGCGATCTGTGGGTCTCAACCTATTCATTCAGACTCTTCAGAAGAAAATCAAATCATTAAAAAAATACAATTTTGGGTCTTTGAAATAATCTTTCTGTGTTACTATTTGGCTTAAAAAAAACAACAAAAAGTAACACATTTTTCCAACTTCTCTCTTTCTTTTTCTTTTTACATAGAAAAAAAAAAGTACTTTTACCCTTATATATTTAGATGAAGCAGCTCCTTTAGTACCTCTTTGTGGTGATGGACAAACCTGGAACTAACAGTCACAAAATGTGGAAATTTAATTAGACCAACTTAAGTGTTTCATAAAGTCATAGGTGGCTATCCAGAGGAATTCTCATAAAACCCTGGAGCTAAAGCATAATCACGGTGCACTGACAGCCTCGCTACGTACACATGCCCCAGAAGTGGAAACCACAGAACTTAAAAACGTGGTCTAAGACCTGCTCGTAAATCCCTAATTCTGGCCGGCAGAAATGAGGAGCTGAACAACAGTGCCTCCTCTTTTCATTGTATTTGTCAGTGCAGAAGCATCCATTCTTCTCTCTAGTTATAAAAAAGTATCAGAGCCAAGGTGATTAAGCTGAAGCAAGCGCACCACCACAGATATAATGCTGCCATTTTTGCAGTCTCCCTAACGTAGCGGTATTCGTTAAATGTCTGTTTATGGAACCGGGAGCTCCACATTTGGTTTAAAAAAAAAAAAAAAAAAAAGAGCCCGCTAACAACGCCCTCGGACCAGTAAGTTGTACTGGATTCAAGCTGTAGCTAACAACAAAAGTTTGTGACGGAAAACAGGGACCACACAGTAAGGCTGTGAAAACCCATGGGCATAAAGAGGTGTGCATTAAAGCTCGGCTTTGGTTAATAGCTTGAGTTTTGGGGAAACACAGGACGACTCAACCACAAAGATTTTTTGCCCCCCCTTTTTTTCCCCTATAGGCTTTCACTTAAGGACAGAAAAACAAACAAATCTTACCAAAATACGCTTTCTTCTCGGAAGCTTTTCTTCCTGTACTATTGCTGTGCACTGAGTTAATGGAGTCTCATCACAATCCTCCTGCTCAAGCCAAAACACATAGACAGGTCGCTTCCAGTTCATGAGTCAAAACATTTCAGTGTTATTACAGTGTGGAAGCAATAATTATGTCCACTCCATACTTACTATAAAAAAATTATTACATGTGCACAGATTACTCTATAAAGTTTGTTCTTCATGTCTGGAACAAACTCCTAGAAAGCCTCAGATCAGCAGAAACAATCCAGGTTAAAGACCCACCTGTTCTCTACTACATTTCAATAGTTCTTATTTAAAAGTCAAGATCTGCATCTTGTTCTTTTAAGCTGGAATCTTAACTTTATTTCTTAAATTTTATCTATTTTATTTGAGCTTTGACTTGTACATGAAATGTGCTATACAAATAAATTTGCTTTGCCTTGAAATTTGCCTTCCGAGCAGCCATTTCCTGTAATCTTTTAGACCGGTCCCGAGTGATAATTTTCTATGCTTTTTGAGGATTTTTTTTTCTTTCTTTTTAAGATACTATTTGACCTTTTAAGCATTAAAAAAGGCACAAACTCAAGGGATGAACCAATGTTGTGTCTGTACTGTGTACTGTATTACACCTCAATTATAAGATATTTGAATATACTATCAATTTTGGGCATAATAAATAATTATTTCATACAAACACAATATTTTATCATGATGACCTAGATAGTTCTTGTCTAACACATACACTGTATAATCCAAATTTGATAAATGCCCAGTGTAGGCTACAACTTAAAGCCTCTTGACAGATCTAATCTGATATCCAAAACTATAAGCAACGTTGATTTCCTTCACTTGCATTAATCATCAGAATTGTGGGATAGACTGTCAAGCCTACAATCTCTGGTTATGTCAGGCTTAAAATACAACCCATACCGCTGTCAGCATAGTCTCTTTCAACCTGCCACAAGTAATTTCTTGCTTGTCTTGTCTTACCTGTCCTCTATTAGATAGCAGGGTTGATTGTCCAACATTTGTGCAGCACTTTTCCCTGCAGGAGGCAAGGATCAAAGCAGGGGTGCAACTACCCATTTTCTGAGCGGAATGCAGAAGCATCAATGTGTTTGTTATAAAAGTATACTTAAAGTACACTTCAATAAACTAAAATGTGGATTAGAAGTATATAACTACTACAGTGGCAGTATATAGCCTAGATGAGAGTACTTGTTGTATACTTGAAAGTATACTTTTAAACTTCATATGACCTTATAAAAATGAGTAAAAACCCAAATAGAAATATTATTACTAGAACCTCAGTTGAAGGTCGGTTGTGGCACAACTTGATGATCAGATGTCCTGCAGTACAAAAACTGCATTTCGTGTTGCATTTAGCATGAAAAGGGATTTAAAAATAAATGTTGTAAAGCATAAATTTTAATTTGAAAATGGCAAAATCCTAAACTGCATACCCACTTACAGGAAATAGAAACGTTAAATGATTGTATTTGTCTATTTATGACACTGATTAATTAGAAGTAATTAATGCATACAGAGTTCATAACGGCTCTTCCATCCGCTGCATCCACACAAGCATCAAACGTTGCCATGGAAACGTGCTGCATATTATCATTAATGTACAGAAAACTGCCACTCGCAAAAATAAACCGGAGTATGATAAAGATTTTTGTTAGACGATTTTTGGAAAATTAAATAAGGCCAATAAATATTATACAGATAAATAACGGACTGCAGGGTGAATCGAAAGAGCTCAAACAGAAAATCATCGGGGTTAAAGATCTAAACCAGGTCTGATCAGACTCCTCTGAATGATTTGATGCAGACTGATCTTTCAAAAGAAAAAAAAAAAGAGACATCAAGTCTGATCAGCGATTTAGTTCAATCTGAATGTGCAGCTGAAGAGGAGAAACTCAGAGTTACTGGGTGTAAATCTGCCAACGAGCAGTTTAGTCTCACAGAGTCTGTTACCATGGTAACTGACTCAGAGTCCAGCTGAACTCATTCTGTAAATCGGACAACTCAGTTTTCGTTAACTCTCTGCGTGAACTAACTCAGAGCTTTGACTGAAACCCACTTTCTGGAAATAGACAAGACAACAGAAACCTGGCGTTTTACAAAAACTAGCTACCCGAAGGTAACCTGAATATTTACAGAAGCTCAAGCTACACCTGACATAATTTACCTGCTGTCTTTCAGCTACTTAGAGAAATTGATTTTCATCCAGACAAAATCTTACTCCTTCTCGCTTCCTATTTTGAGCCCCTGAGAGCTTCTTTTTTTGGTCTGTCCATCTTTATCTCAATATCATTTACAAGATGATTCATATGAAAACACTCGCACTCCAGCGCTTGCCCCCTAGACCACAATGGAGCATTTAGCGTAAAGAGAGGGTGAGAGAAGGAGGGGCGGAGGGTTCCTAATGAGTAATGTGCCTCTGTTATTGATGATGGTCATATCATTTACACATGCCCAAAAGGTTGTTATTTGCAGAAAATGCATATTTCAACTAATTTGCCCCCATCGCTTTGGCGCCCCCCCTGGTGCAGCGCCCCTGTGCGCCGCATGTATTGCATACCCATTTTTTGGATCAAAGCATAGAAGTTAAAACATACAGACATCTGTGCAGAGGCAACTGCACAGACGATTGTTAAGAGGAAAAGTGGAGGTGGCTCATTTTACCTTTTGATTCTCTCTCACCTGAACCCGAGAGGCCAACAAGACTTCTCAGTCTGTTTAATAGAATCTGGTGATCTACTGTATCTACTGTATACTGCACTAAGATCCAGTAGAACCAAAACAAAGTTTCTGCGAGCCTGAGTAAGGTCTTAGGTCATTAACAATCTTTAAAAGGGCCGTCTCAGTATTGTGGCTTGTCCTAAAACCAGATTGATATTTTTCTAAAATATTGTGTTTATTCAAAAAACTCATGCAACTGAATAAAAACAGCTTTTTCTATTATTTTGCTTGAAAACGCTTAAAAAAAAGTTGGATACAGGTCAGTAATCATCAATAATGTTTGGATCTAAATTACTCTACTTCAGAAGGGGCCTTACCACAGCAGCTTTAAAAGCTTTAAAAACAACCAAGCATCTTTGGATTAACCAGGACAAAACTCTCCAGTGTTTCCTCTGATAAAAACAATGCTTCAGACCTGTTAAAAATCAGCATTTTGTTAAGATAAAAGACTAGATCTAATAGGACTTTAGGTTAAAATCCGTGTTAATTAAAATATCAATGTTTAAAAAGGAAATTTGGATTATTTTTGATGAGGTTTGAGAAGTAGAGTTGTGTTGTCTGTTTAAATTATTTTTAGATTTTGAGTTGTTCCCTTAAAATTTCATGGACTGTTAGTTTTGTTGTTCTTCATTTCCTCTCTGCAGCTTCTTTTAAACTCTTTAATATCCTCGCGTCTTGGATCTAAGTTAATCAGAGAGTGTGGATATCTTCTTTGAAGTAATTAGCTTGTCAGTGTTTGTAGACTCCAGATCTTAGTTGAGGTGCTGAGGCAGCTATTTCAGGTCAGTCCAGGACTTAAACATTTTTCTGTATTAGAATCCCTTTTAAAATAAGGCAGGCTAAATATGTAATGTTTTTAAAAGGTTTTAATACTGGTAAAAACGAGTAAAAATCCATAAAAACATTAAAAACTGTTAGATTGCATCAGATCCTCTAACCGGTGGAACAAAAATGCCACACATGTGCACTCTCCAAGAGTCCTGATGACATGTGTATTGTCTTCTCCTATGGTCCTTTTAATGAGTTACTTATCCCAAATATTGCTTGAGCACAAATCAAACAAAGATGGTACTGCAGTTTTAAAGCCCAGAGGGTTCTCACTTCACACAGAGTCGTTTGTCCATCCAGAGACACCATAGTAAAAACAGTGGCAAAAATATGTGAACCTGTGGAAAGTAGATATAAATAGCTCATTCTAGGATAATAAAAACATACCAGCTATTTTTGTCTAAAGATTAGATACCAATAGAAACACTGTTTTAATATATATATTATTATTTTCTTTCAGTGAACGCTGATTTTGTTACAAACTGCACTTTTAAAGAAATGTTATAAAATGTGACAAGAGAAACTAAAATCCTGGGTGTCTGGTACATCACACCACAGAGAGAAAAGTTGATGCTTGGATTGTTTACATGAGCCTTAATATGTAATAACCTATTGTATGCATCCGTTTCTGATTTACAACCTTATAGACTGATGAGTAAAATATGGTCATTTATTGCATCAAAGTCTGGAGAGGCTAACCCTTTGACATCTCCAACAACTGCATTAATAAAGAAGAGAAGAAATAAAGTAAAAATTGGAAACAGTTTTCACTGGGGAATCTTAACCATCTTGACCAGTTTACTCTGAGTGGTAGGGCAGCTGTCTAATGTTCAGTTTTTGAGTGTGTGTGGGTCATATGGCTTTTATCCAAGCACATTCACATGAGCTAATGGCAGCTAAGGGCTATGCCAGGACTCTGTTGCATTTCTTAGGTTTGAGTTTAGCAGTTCAGCCTTACAACGAAACATTTTGACCATAAGCCTAAGTTAAGTAAACATTACATTTTTACAACTTGGGCTCAGTAATGTGAGCATTAGTCTGCAAAACAGTAACATTAAAAGGCCAAATCAATACAACTTACATTAATTTCACACACATGGATTCAGTATTAAATCAACATTGATTTACATATTTTGCATTTAAAAGCTTCACACATTTTAAAGCTTTGTGATGCGCAAAATAAGAGCAAAACCACTATCTCCCACTTCAATGAGCAGAAAGTAATACAAGGGGAAACAGTAACTGTTGTTTGTGTTTACTGTAATTACAAAGGAAAAGTTTTGTTGCTCGCTCACCTACAACCTTTCCAAACAGCTTCACCAAGAATAACTGTTCGACCAGCTCCTGTTCTGCTTGCTGCCATCTCCTTTAACCACTAACTACAGTAGGCTACCCCATGAGTCATAGCTGTGTTTTATGGAGCCACAGTTGCCACTCTTTACGGCAGCAGACACTTTGACGTTTGCACCAGACCAGCGGTATGGCACTTTGCCTGTAGATCCTTGAATGAAACTGCCATAAGGCTTGGGAGAAAGGCAACTGCAGAAGACTTTCCCCAGTAGATGGAAACATTGGTAAACCCAGAAGTGACCTGGATAGACCGCCAGAGATTAGGGATTTCGAGTACTTTGTTTCCCATGCTTGAATCCACAGAATCTGATCGACTAAATGACTGAAAATTAGCTGTTAACCTTTTGATAGAAAATTTTGTTTTGTGTAGCATCAGTTGTCATCCAACCAGCCCCACATGCTTGTTTCACAACAACAAAGCTAACCCCTCCAGACAAAGAGCTGCTGGTTTTTCCTTCATAGTCAGCCACATTTACCGGACTAATTTGTCTCTGCAAATGAAGGAATAGCAGATTTAACATTTGTGCCCCCCTGTGGACGGCTACTACAAACCCAGTTACAATCCTGTGCCAAATTGTTAAAGAATAAGCCAATATTTCAAAATCCAAGCACAAAGAAAATTCACATCATCTCGTGTTAATTAAGAATGGCAACGTCTTCACACAAATAAGAGAGACTGGCAGGAGTAAGTCTGTTGCAAAAGAAATAATAGAGGCTTGGAAAGGAGGGCTGCACAGAAACATTGACCATTCCTTAAAGCTTTTCTTCCCCTCTCTTTGTCAAACAAATGAACGTGAAGCAGCAACATGGAGTCTGTTGCCACCTGACTTTCACTGTGCTCTATGAAGCTTCCTCATCTGTACCAGTGGCCTCATAATGCAAGCCTATATGAAAGCAAACTTTTCCCTCTGACACATAAAAGAAGGATCTCCCTGCTGTGATCCCGATCCTTTGCCAGCTTCCCTGTATCAGCATCAAACAGCCACGCAAGGCAATTTAATAAAAGAAAAGTGCCAGTTAATGCCTCTTACTGAGATTCCAGTCAATCATGTCAGCTAAGCCTGCTGTGGATCCAGACCTGTAGTTTGCATCACAGAACCAGATGCTGGACAAGCTGTGGAACAACTGTATAACATAAATTAATGAGAGCCCCTGAAGACTTGGAGATGAAAAATTCACTCTGAATAATAACTGCAGCTAAAATGCTGTCAGTTGTTAAATTATGTCATCAACAGGAAACCCAGGCTCAAAATGCTGGAGCCAAGTAAGCAGTCATTTCCTTATGCACACCCCAAAATAGCAAAAACATAAAACAGAACAGGGTTGTAATATCTCTGATAAAGTGGCTGAAAAATGACAAGTTAAAAGAATCTCTTACACAAAAACCTAGAAATAGCATGTAGCGTGAAAAAGCTCTGATGCTTCACAAATTACAAAGGCTTAAAGTGTAAACCTTAACGTTAGTGATGTGAGATCCAAAATACTAAAAGGCCAGACTCGCGGGACTGAAACATTTAAAGCCGTGTAGGAGTTATCCAGAGAGGGATGGAGAAGAATTGCTTGCAAAGGATTCTCTTTTATCAAATGTGACACATTGACCACTTCTTTAGTTTTGAAATAATAGTCGATTATCATTGTCATATGGAGCTGAACTAGTCATATGGTAAAACTATATTGTTTTGGAGTCAACCTTATAACTCATCCTTAAGATAGAAGGAGGGAAGCACACATGGAAAATATCACAGTGCTTTGTATGTAAGCTGAAATTTTACCCTGTAAAAATACTGATGCTCCTTTGAGCTGCTGGAACCAGAATGTGTTTTCATCTATTATTTTCTCCAGCTGCAGGTTACATTCGTTTTCGGTGCTGAGCATCCCCTTTGTAGCAACAGAACAATAAGAAAAACAACAGACACCTTCTTTTAATTATAAAGGTTTTACATATGACATAACAGACATCTGGTCTTTACCGGGTCTTGAGATTAGGTAAATACAACCAAATACAATTTACAAACTAAGCCAAAATCCACTGGGCCATTGCAACACCTTGATTATTTTTTTCCCAGCTATTCTGTTGAGCTTATGATTACTGTCCTGTTGCAAGACCCAGTTTTGGCTGAGCTTTTGCTGTTGGACAGATGGACTTACATTTGACTCTACAACAGATACAATGGATACAAAGTGTTTGGGTCCTGTGGCTGCAAAGCAAGGCAAGCTTAAATCAAACACCTCAAGCACTCTGACAAGTGTTTCGCGGTGTTTGTGCCATACATGTTCAGTCTTTTTCAATTTTTACTCTCATAGTAACCAATGATCATAAGGTGATGGTTGTACTCATAACAATAACAGGATATTGTTACATGTACATATAATACATGTATTATGATGCATTATTGTTGAATACATATACTAAGTAGGCTACCGGTATTACTAATATTAATATTATCATTACTCTTGCTGTCGTTGTTACTACTAATAATTTGCAGCTCCATTACAGCATCATATGTTGTTTAGGAATTAGTAGTGGTATTTTAAAGACTGAGTACTATTAATATTAATAGTAATATTACTATTGTTACAGCATAGCTCCACTATTGTATTTAAATATTGTAGGTAATTTAGGCTCAGATTATATAAACACTGTATGCATTATTATTGCTACTTTATTGTTATCGTTAATATTCCTGTTGATATATTGTTAACGTTATTAGTAAGAAGCCAGATGTTTACTTTCGTAAAAATATATAGTAGAAAAGACAGAACGGTGTCCTGAATCATGATCAGGAGGGTGTTTTTATGTAGAACACTTAGTGCTACTTTTTGTATGGAAAGTGCTTTATAAATAAAATTTGATTTGATGATTATTATTAATGCATGGCATCATTAAAAAATGTAATGTTAATTAAAAAGATAATATATGGCAAGTATTGTAATTAATATAAATGTTTCATTATAATATGATGTATTTGATGAGGTGGAATTAGAAAAGCTTTGGGTTCTGCCCACTCCTTTGGAACAAGAGACATTTCATTGTATTGGTTTGTTTTGGTTTTATTTTTTGTTGTTGCTTTATATTGAAATTAACTAACAAATCAAATTAAATATCTTTCTCACGGCACAATGATGGACTTTAAATTGCTTGGAAATGGTCTTATAACATATCTGCAAACAGTTTGAAGTTTAATGTGTTGTCCATCTAAGGTTGCATTGACATTATTTTATGACTAGATGCCGACATCTTATGTCCTGATCCATAAAACCTTGAAATGTGTTGTGTCCTTTCTTTCACGTGACTAAACTGTTTCACAAGAGTTACGCAAGTACAACATGCTGCCTCTCTCTTAATTCGTCATTCCCAATTCCTTTTTACAAAATTATCATGCACGCCTCACATGTGCCCACCTGAGTTACAGCAGATTGTTTCCACCTGGTTTCAAAACATGAAGTTTGAATTTTTCTGCAGAAGTGTCATGAACACTGGTGAGGACGTCCTGCTGCCTGAATCTCATCTTTCATCTCCAGCAGCCAGATTCCTTTGAAGCTCCGTATATATAAGGATTTTTTAGACAGCTAATTCATAACATAAAGAGTTAAAAACTCCTTTTTTTCTTAGATATCTGAAAAGACCCCTCTCCATAGATGGTGACACCCTTGTGGACCAATAAATTAATCAGTATTATATCAGATTTGATTACAGATATGCTGATTTCAGTCAAGAATATTTCTCCTCAAGCTACTTACATGTGCCTTCTATCAGCCGGCAAATTAAACTTTCAGCAAGAGTGAGCACGCAGTCTGATAAAAACACATGTTTGAGATTCATGAAATTGAAATCTCAGAGAGCTGAGATGATGATGTGTGGCTTTGATCAAAAATGGTTTACAGGGGAAAGAGGTTAAAAGGTGGGAATGTGAATTGAGGCGACTGTATCTCTAATGCTCTCCAGACTCTTCCAATAATGAATAAAAAAAAAAAAGACGTTTTACTAAGGGACCATAACATCAAAAGAAAATTGAAATTTATAACTTTTTTTATAATAAGTGACCTCTCCTGGGTGTGCACTGCCCTGGAGAGATCACTTACTATAATTGGAATAAACCATTATAGAAAATGGATGTATAGATTTATCATTAGTCAAGTCTTTACTTTCAAGCCACCACTGTTGTGCAAATCAGTGGTTCTTAAATTACTATTAATGCTGTATTACTTAAGGATGTATACACTCACAATGAAATCAACAAGCAGATGTAAAGTCCTGGATTAAACATCTGGAATAGTGCAAAGATGCTCCTCATGCAAACATTCTGTGGCTCTGTGCATGTTCGATTCATGCACTCATTTACTCGACATAATGTGCGTCATGATTGTTTTACAGATTAAATCTTGCGTCTTTAAAAGGAATCTTAAATGTTGGACCTTTACATTTTCAGCATTTCAGCTGTGGAATACCTCAGCTATAAATTTTACCTTGTTCACTTTTAAGATGACTCGGTACCAAAGAAATGGTTCAAGGATTAAACTTACAAAGACTTTTGGATTATCATATAACATGCTGTGGCACCCAGACAGGAAAAGTCCAAGCCCAAGTAATTCTCTTTTGAAGCGCACTGATGGGGTCTCTGAAGTTTGTTATTTTTTCTGATGTGCTCTTTCATAAGTTCCAAGATATCAAACAGATGTTGAAGCACACAAAAACATGAATAAAATTTGGTCCGAGAAGTGGATGTCCTGTAACACAAAAGATGACTCTTTATTTCTCTTATCTTTATAAAAGCTGGTGAATCTATGCAACACAGCAGCTAAAGTATGGACGCCGACTAGGCCTGTCACGATAAGCAATAAGTCAATTAATTGCACGGTAAGAAAAAATTAGGGCGATAAGTTTGCCGGCCGCAATAATTTTCATTAGATTTTTTTTTCTATCTTACTATCACAGACTGTGTATGACAACAGGTTTCACTATGGACTGAACGCTCTCGTTTCTTGGGAAGTGATATCTCTAGTCTAGTGTCATGACAGCAGACCGTGGTAAAGCACCTGTGCGAGCCGATATTTGTTTTACAGGGCTGCCAGCTCTTACGCATCGGCCGTGAGACTCACACATTTGAGTGGCTTTTCACGCTCTCGCTCTAAACATCCAATTCTCACGCTTCATCATGTAAATAAGTCGAATGGAGAAAAATAGCTGCAAGCACTTTCTCATTCATTGTATCGCTGCTCCACACATGTAGGCAGAACACAAACATGTAGCCTACAATGTCGGTACAAAGCCCCCACTTCCTAGTCTACCGTAATACCCCATGCAATGCGCAGGCACATTACACAAATAGAGTCAGCCTATATACTACCGTATATGACTAAATACACATGAAGAGCAATGCCGGCTAATCAAGAGGTTTGGGAGGATTCCCAGTGGCCCGCATTACCTTTGGGCCGGTGTCCCGGCAGATGTGGAAAAGCGCAGCGTTGCGACACAGCAGCGCGTTTCACTCACTGCTCATAGATCAGTCTGATACGCAGTGATGAGGGGAGATATTCAGCTTCGCAAACGATGGGCAGTATTTTTTTTCTCTAGTTTTTTATTAATACAATGGTACTAACTGGCAGTTTTGCCGGTTTTTCCTGTCTGAGCTCTGTGTTTTTCTCTTTCGACTGCAGTTCTGATTTGAAACACTAGGTGTCAATGCTACTTATTTAGCCTTTTATAAACCCGCTATCTCCAGATAACATCAGGCGCACCGCTGCAACAGGACAAGACATGGAGAAAGAAACGCTGGACTGCAAGCCTCTGCTTCTGGTTTCTCTGCATTCAGAGCCAGTGAGTAAAAACTAGTGCGTTATGATCGCGCCCTAAAAGTTATGTGACATAATGAGTCTTTAAAGTATGCCATCTTTCTCACTCACCTTTATGTTTTGACACACTAACTGAAGATTCTGCAGTATAATGAACCTATGATTAACTGCCTCTTTCAAGGTAATTTTCTCAATATTAAAATGTGCCCACAGTGTTTTGATGTTGTTGGAACAAAATCAGTGAACTACAAGTCAATAGATTCTTCCTTAATTACGCTAAGCTGCATTTTCAAGGTGAAAAGCCTTCAGATAATTACATGGTGGCAGTAAATTGTGTGGCACTCAATTACAGTAGAGCACGGGGGTTCAGCAACAGGATGTCACTGATCTCTTTACACAGATAAAGACAATTTTGAGTACCTCGATCATCGGAAAGAACCACAATAAGTGTGACACACTTACTTGGCCTGGGAAAAAATTTCACTGTGCCAAGCTTTGTCTGTTTGCATCTTTTAAAAACATCCTGAATTTTACTTGCACATTTTATATCAGCACATTAAACAAATTTAACTTCTTTCCAAGTCCAGAAATTCCTTTATACCGGACACAAAATCCTACTAATAGTATTTTTGCCAAGTGTTAAACACAGGTGGGATAACAGACTTTGATATTAGCTATAAACTTGCGGTTTGGTATTAAAACCAACACAGAGCATTATGCAACCACCCGCTGAAGATAATTGCCCTGCCTTAGTCAGTGGAGAGGCCCTTCATTCCCACCTGGACAAAGACGAAAACAGTGAATGGAATGCAAATTGTTTAAATTAAAAAAAAAAGTCAGTGCTAAATGTCTTAGGGATAAATGGAGAGTCATCCAGGTCAACACATTAGATGCACTTAATGAGCACAGCAAGGTCATGAGTTCAACAAGTTACATGGAAGGCCAACACTAATAATGAACTGATCCTACCAACCAGTAGCCAACTGTGTGTGCAGCTCAAGTCTGATCCAGCTTTATTTCAGTGATGTCCAAAAACCTTTAACAAGACTCTGCAACCATCCAACTCTGAAAGGCTGTAATAAGCACAGTGGTGCTCAGTGTGCTCAGCTGCACACATGACCGCAGAGAGCTCTTATACAAAGGCTGGCAACTACACTAACACAGTCATCATCCTTATCACAAATGAGACGTTTTTTATAACTTTTAAATGTAAATACAAAGCATCAGTGGAAATTGTGTGTAAAGAATGTGTCTTCATATATTACCTGGGCAATGTTCTTGTTTAGTAAGTAGACGCCATACTCAAAGTGAAATCGCTCTCCTCTGGGGTACAAAGGGAATCTGTAAAACACAAAAGACAGAAAAAGACTGTTAAACAGGAACAGGTGATTTATTCCAAGTGATTCATTAATAACAGGCTGAAATCATGACAGGTGACAAAAGAAAGAAGAAACCTGAACATCAAATTGCACATCAAGGGAATTTTATGTGCCATATGATTGGATCCATTTTGATGGAAAGGAGTCTGCAAATTAAATATTTAGTTGATGGAAATTATCTATTCCTGTACAAGGATGTTTCTATCTGTTTGCCATTAACTAAAGTCAGCAGATTAGAGTGTGAACCTTAGAGGCTACAAGATTGAAGCTTTTCACAAAATTATAACAAATAAATGCATGAAATATCGCATTTTGAATATTATGAGTGTATATGTTCAATTAGTTTACGTTTTAAAGTTGAATTACTGAAATAAATTAAGTTTTGGGCAATATTCTGGTTGTTTTTGTTTTACCTATAGTTTTATTTCTCCGGTAAATTCCAGAGTTGTGAGGCCAACAAATGACAGCACAGTGCGTTATTAGGATTCACTTTACTGATTTTTCCATTAATTCATTATCCATCTGGACGTGTTAAACTGCGTTTTTTGCATTTATTTAATCAGATAATATGAAGACAAAAGGCTCTCGTTTGAAAGCATTACCAAAAAGATAATATGTTCCTGATGTTAACATGCCCCATTCTGTATGCTGAAGGGATTGGTTTGCTTTGTTATGGAGGACACCCTGACCACCTGAATCCATGTTTTTAAGACCCTGACAGTGTTCATTGCACATTAACCGTAAAGAGAGATCAAAAGGAGTGTCAGGCTATGAATTATTCACATTGTTGAAGTGTCTGTTCATGTAGTCAGCAGCGTTAACAGTCGATGACACTTCACTCAAGAAGCTAGGTCTGGGTTCATGATCCCATCTCACAGATCCCACCTCAGTACCTTTTTTGACAGAAACATCAAACAGAAGTGGAGGCGTTCAGACAGCATGTCCATCCGCCTCCAACTGGAACAAAGACAAATTCTCCTTTCAGCACGACGGGAAAGTCCCATCAATGCCAGCCAGATGTCTTAGTTAGGGCTGCACAGGGAGTGCTTGTGAAGGGTGGGAGAAATCGCTCTGAGTGTTGGGGAGAGAGGAGTATGTTGTCAGGGAAAGTTCTCTTTGTGACCAGGGACATATGACTGAACTCATCCCTTCCTGTCATTATGCTCTTAGGTCAGCTCATCTCCCACTGAGCAAGCCACAGTATATTTGGAAAGGAGCTCTGCAGATTAGGCAGGACTTCAGACTCTAAAGGCAGGCATTCCATATAAAAACAATTTTACAAAGCTTGTGTTTACTGATGCTTTGAGAGGGAATAATAGTTGGAGGGGTATGGTTTGTGTCTGGAGTCACAAAATATTGCCTATTCTTATTTTTAAACAAATGCTGACAAATACAACAGCTTACTTAAACAGCTGTTAGATCCTAATGTTGACATTTGCTGTTGCAAACCAAGTTTACCAAGATAGTTTTTTTTTAAATGCAACAAAGATGCAACTCTGTGTTTTTAATTTTTTTTAAACATTACCTAACAAGTACAAAATAAGTTATTATCAGTCTTTACCTAAGCAACTTCTTTATATTTAGAAAACACATAAAAAGTTAAGTAAAAGGCAAATAAAGACAAAAAAGTAAAAATGTACAAATAACACCATTTCTACTGTCAGCAGATTAACTATTGACAGGTGAGGGTGTCAGGATTGGGTATAAAAGAAGCTTCCATGAAAGGGTCAGTCTTTCTAAGCAAGTATGGGCTATTGTTCTCCACCTTGTGCCAGAAAATCATTGATCAATTCAAAAACAATACTTTTTCATGTCCTCTTTTCCGGCAATGTGACCCCACTCTTGCGTGATTACCGAGGCTTGGCGAGATCTTAGGAAATACACACACACACACAAAAAAAACTGGTTTCCTGTGTCGTCTCCGTCCACAATCAGCTTCTCTTGCCGAGATGATGACAAATTCAGATGTTTTCATTCACCAGTGTGGATTACATTTACTTGTAAAATATTTTGCAGCGTATTACCGCGCCAATTAGCAGCTAATGCTAAGCCTGCAGGTGCCACCGCTGTCCACAACAGGAAGTGATGTTACCACACACGTATATACTTTGAAATAAATCGGACATGGACAAGGGCTAATTACACTCATCCCTAAACCGAAGAAGGACCTATTATTCATTGATCATTGGTGCGCAATTAGTCTTTTATATTTCCTAAGCGATTAAAACTGGTTCTAGATTACATTATTGATGACACACAGTCAGGCTTCTTAAGAAACAGACATATCTCTAATAATGTCAGACTAGTGCTTGACATACTAGATAATCCAGAGACAATAAATGAGGAAAGCTTGATTCTTTTCTTGGACTTTTACAAAGCTTTTGACTCAATTCATGATAAGTTCATCTTTGAAGCAATTGATATATTTGGCTTTGGTAATCTTTTCTATAAAACCATTAAAACTTTATACAATAATGGAAACTGCTCAATTGAGTTAAAGAATGGAACGTCCCAGAGTTTTAATTTGACTGCAGAATAAGACAAGGGTGCCCTATTTCCCCATACTTATTTATGTTATCTACTTAACTATTAGCATACCATATTAAAAATAGTCAACTAAAAGGGCATATCAATTTTGGACAGAGAAATTATCATCAGTCTTTTGGCTCATGATACAACCATTTTCTTAAAAGATTCTTCACAAGTCCCTCTGGCACTGGAAACTATCAAAACATTATCTAAAGCCTCAGGCCTCTACTTAAATGTGAATAACTGTGAACTAATGGCTGTAAAGAACTGTGGCCTACCACATATCTGCTATATCCCAGTTAAAGAAACTGTTACATATATTTAGGAATAACTGTAACAAAAAATCTAAATATTAGATGTGACCAAAAATTCAGCCAAATCTTAGAAAAAAAACTAACAAAAAACTCAGCTCTTTCTTGATCTTACCACCATCAACAACACTTTCAAAATCAACTGGATTAAAAAGTGCCTCCAAAACCCTACTTCAATTTGGCATTTTATTCCCCACCACATTTTCTCTAAGATAGGAGGACTAAAGTTTGTTCTGTTATGTAATCATAACATTGACTGAATTCCTGTCGCTCTCTACCAAGTTCTATAAACAAGCACTTCTGGCCTGGTCTCTTATTTTTAAACATAATTTTTGCCCAAATAGATACAACAAAGATATTTGCTACAAGAACAAATCCTTAAGAGTAAAACTTCTTCTCTCTGATGCCCCATTACCCTCTCTTGATCTAATTGACACTTCTGTGGGCAGGGTGTGCTATTGATCTGGCTCCTCTAAAAACAAAAATAATAAACATATTGGTAGTTTATTCTAGGCTGACTGTGTATCTGTCCCGTGTGTAATTTCAGCCTGATCTAGACTGACTACAGGAATGTGCTGGTACAAAACTTGGACTCTCCCCAACAAATTTCTGTAAGTAAGTAAAAAAAAAAAAAAAAAAAAAAAATCTCTTTTAAAATCATCCATCACTGTTATCCAGTAAAATCATTTATGATTAGACATAAAAAGGACATTGATATTGCCTGTTCTTTCTGTAATACTCATCCAGAAACAGTTTCTCACCTGTTCTGGTCCTGTGAACACACCAGTCACCTGTGGAGTGATTTTTGCCATTTTGTTCTAGACAACATCTATGACAAGTTTATTCTTTTTTTCGAAGATGTTGTATTTTGATTCACAAATGTTAAAAAAGAACTGGACGATAATTTTTCTCTATGTAACCTCCTCCTGCTGTTGGCCAAATTTCATATCCAGAAATGTAAAGTTACTAAGACAAAACCCTCATGTGCTTGTTTTATAAAAGAAATGAAGCTATCTATCTGCACCCCAACCTCCTCTGACAATAGAAAAGCCCTGAAAACAATATTCTTATGTTAAAAATTTTATGTATTCTCATAAGTTGCACATGCTTTTCATTGAAAAAAAGAATAAATAAATAAGTCGGACAAGGTCATTTAAAGTCACATTTCCTCTACAACAGTTTCACATTTGGTCCTTTTATCAAACAGTAAACAGTCTGATGTTGTTTATCAGATTTACATGACGTCCTGTCATAGCTTCTCTCTGTGTCCATGGCATTGAGGACGCACACACACACACGCAGGTTTCCATCAGAAAACAAAGTGCACGTGTCTGAAAGCACGTCAACCAGCTGAAAATCAGACATAAATAAGAGTTCTTTCTAAATTCTCTCAGGCAGGTGAAGATGGAGCATTTCTCCAGCTTCAGTGTTACACGATGGCATCACGGGAACGTACAAAGCTGAACAAGCTAAATCTACTGTCATTTCTGAATCGTATTACAGCTTAAAATTAATCCAATATTCTTTGTATGTTTTAACATAAACACATTGTCTGAGGTGTGAAGTTAAAGAATATTTAGAGCGACTCCACTGAATGAAACCGTTTCATCAGGACATTTAAAAAGTTTACCTTTTTCTCTCTGTCCTGAGTGGGTTTTTCTTTCCTTCCCCTCATCACAGCTTTTTTTGCTCTGAATCTGGGGAAACACTGTATTGCTACGGTATTTCAGAAATGCATGTCGATGTGTCAGATCAGATTATTCCAGTAATTTGATTACTCCCAGATAACTGATTTTAATTGTCAAGTAAATGCACTGTGTTTTATAAAAATAGTTATCTAAGAATGTCTTTAATATTCAAGAAAAAAAAGGTGGTGTTACACAATTAGCTGTAAATTAATCAATATCAAATTTAATCAAAATCTAATCTAAATAGGCTGTTGTGAATCGAGTGAGGAAATTAGTGATGATACCAGCCGTAAATTCTAGCATTTCCATGATATTACATGCATTTGACTGAGCTGCTTCAGCCATATACTGAAGGGCTGAAACTGTTATGAAATCACCTTTTAGTTTTGTCAAAATAGTTGTTCAAAAACAAAAGCAATGTGTGGGTTATAAGGTGGAGATTTATTTTATTTTTTTGGTTTACAGTGCTGTGTAAAAGTGACATTTTTAGTAACAGAAGGGGGGGAAAAACACTTAAAAATACTCCTGTTCATGTGTAATAATCTAATACGGTAAAAAGTTCTGGAAGTCTCAATTAGAAAAAGCTGAGGCCAGAAATCACTACGGATTGGATACGCAACACCGTCAAACCTTCACGCACCTGCGTAAGAAGCTGTAATACCACTCTGAATGATATAGGCAAACTGGCATGGCGTTTGTAAAATTAAGTCCATTAAAAAAGGGTCACAAAGTCATTTGACATCATTTCAAACATTTTTACTCTGAATAAGAGTGACTAACTCCACAGGACACAGTCCCCTGTTACTATATAAACAGACTCCCTGTGTGTACACTGCACTGTATGTGTACTGTTTGAATGGTTTGTATGTGTGAGTGCACATTAGTGTGCACTGGTGAGTATGATCATCCAGCATACTTCTTTCCTTCTCTAGGGACTGGGTCACAATCTTCTGATAATCCCGTGTGGAAGCAGATTACCGTGACCTAGAGGTGTTTGTGTGAAGGAGAGAATACAGCAGGAAATGCACTTCCTCAGTAACGGACACTACTTTCAACTAAGATCATGCTAACAGCATTGGAAGCTCTAATATAGACGTGCTTTAGATCTTTTTTTTTTTTTGTGACCTTAGTGGTCTTAAATTATTAATAAAATCCCTAATAAACTTCTTACATAAAGTAATCTAAAAAAATCATAATGTCCATTTCTCTAATTTGGCTTTTATCCAGGTACTTAAAGTCCGTATTTTGTATCATCTCTGAGCCTGTCTGGAGATCTCCAACAGCACTGTAAACCAGTGACAGCAAACACCTCCCCTCTCACATATAGCGCACTGCAGCTTTTGGAAGTCTAAGGGGCAAACCCTTAACAGATGGAGATCATTGAAGCCCGAGGAACAAAACCTAACAGGAAGTTGCTGTAAAGTCTGGCAAGTAAAAAGTGAGACTGTAGCCTGGGGGCCGCATAGCCATTTACTTGTTCATCCTCCATATCCCTGACATGTAGCCAGGGCTCTGCAGAGAAAGAGACATGCCAAAGGTCATATCTCAGCTCAAGGAAATAACCACCAGAGAGAACACAATAAGCATTCGCTTCCCACTGCTGGCATACTCAATATCACTTCCCCAACAACAGATTTGTTTGTTGATGAACATGGATAAAAAGGAAAAGAGCGAATTCCAACTCACACACACGCAAACACATAAACATATAAGCTCAGTCACAGTAAAGTGATTAATTGCCGCTGTCCGCTGCGTCTGAAATCACACTGGAGAGACTCCGGTTCACCGAACACCAGGAATTCCTCACAGGGACGTCCAGTAAAGTCAAATATATTATTACAGGGCAACAGGGAGAAAAAAAAATTAGAATGGAGGGGAGGAAAGAGGTACCAAAGAAGTATATGATTCACTTAGAGGACAAGTTTATAATTTTCTATATAAGTAAATTTGACAAAGATCGTCCCACCGCAGAGTGAGCAGACAAAAACGCAAAGAGAAGTCACAAAATAAAAAGTGAAGAAATTATTAATCTTACAGTAAAAAAAAAAAAAAAAAAAACTTTTTATCTTCAGGTTACATCAGCTCTGGCCTTGGGGACAGATGGCCACTGCTGTCATTTCTGCTACAACAGTAAAAATGTTATTGGTGTGCTGGGAAAGACATATGAAAGCAGAGGAAGAGGAGGCAAAGACTATTTTTAATCACTTAGCCAGGAGCATAAATTCAAACAGTCCACTACACTGAGCAGGATGAAATAAATTATGCTCCTGGTGTACTATGCAGGACAAAATCAGTACCCAGTCTGTCCATCAAGATGGAGGGTCCAGAATAAATAGAGATCCACCCGCAAGCCAGGAGAACTGTTTGTGGCATTAGCTGTGCTCGCTCCCTGTTTCCAAACAATTTGTACATGTGTTGGTTTAAGTTGGGCCCCGCCATCTTGCTTCTTGCACCTTTTGCACAATGCATTCAGTTCTTTTGTTTAATTCTGCTGTAAATATAAATCAGATCTAATCAGCTGTATCTCAGCAGCCCTCCACGCATTTCTACACTTTCCTTAAACAAGCCGTTTCCTCCATCAGCACATCCCTCTCCAGCTCCCCTCGGTGGCAGCTCTGATGAAGGGTTGTTTCGGCGAAACTAACACAGCAAACTGAATATGACAGGCACCATAATCAACACACCCACTCACTTTAAGGTCCATTCAAAAGACTGATTACTGAAATGTGGAATCTGTTTTCATTTAACTAATATGCAGCTCTGCACGAACCAGAGAAAAAGATGAAAAGAAAATGACAGTGATTTGAGAACAGAAGGAAAACTGTCATTTTCTTCCCCTCTCACAGAAACGTTACCCTCCTCTTTTTCCTCCTCTCATCTCTTTTAAGAGGAAGCACCACAGGATATTTAACATGCAAGTGCAGGCTCTGTGTGGACTCACAAGAAATATGTAATTTATAAGTGTGGGGCTGTGACAAAGTAAAAATAGACAAAAGCTGCACCTTACAGGAAAGTCCCTCATCTTTATGGGTGAAGATACAAAATGCCCCCCGGCCTGCCAGCTGTCCTAGACACCATCATTCACACAAACTTAAAATAAAAAAGCAGAGACTCTTGTTAAAAAGGAGGGAACAACCAATAAATATTAAGCTGCAACGATGAGATGAAGCGTTAGGACATTCCCCGCTGCGTTTTCCTGCTAATGCCTTTTGTAAAATCCTCCTTTCTCAGTCTGTTATTTCTGTTGAGAGATCTTTTAACAGCAGGCTGAGTTATAATTCTTTCATCTTTGGTTAATCGACCACCACTGTCTACACCGTGTCCACAGACTGCACCCAGGGGCCTTCTGGCAGGTGTCTGCAGCACGTGGTGTTTTTTTTTATAGCTTCCAGTTAAATGGCCACATTTGTGCAAAGAGAGAAGGTGAAGTTACAACAAACCCAAGGCCCTAGTTAAAGCTTTTTAAAAGCATTTTGCTTTGTACACACAGCTTGTTTAAAACCAACCAGGTTTTATGGAGTTTTAGGACAATGGCTGAACCAAAATGGTGCGTGCTGAGTTTTGTTTTTTCTTTCTGTTAAATTAACCACTGACTGTACTGGTAGCCTTGCTAAAAGCAGTCTTTGAGAGGTCCAAAGCAACAAGGTCATAGAGTGCAAACTACAGAGTATGTATATTTAGGCATCTTCTATACTGGATTCCTCCGTCTCTCCTCGCGGATCTGTTGTTAAAGGGAAGAGTTTAAAGGAGGACACAGCTATGCAGGTGGGTGGTCGAGCTTGGCTTCACTAATGAGAATACGGTGGGAGGGCTTCTAGTGACTGACTGACCTGCTGTAATGTATACACAGGCTGAGATTGCCACATGTGTTGGCTTGCCTGTTTAGACATCCTAATTAATAATCCAAATGTGCAAAAACAGTTCTGGATATGCTGGAGCCTAAAAGGAGGCCATGGCTAACACCCCACAGGTAGTGGGTGGTGTTTTTGAGTCTCCCAGTGTCTTTAACGGGCTATGTCAAAAAGATTTGAGCTTACTTGAGAAAAACAAAAACAAAACAACACCTGCCTTGCAACTGTCAAAACTGGCTGTGTTTCCAATATAAATCACAGTGAACTGTAATTTTCAATATCTGAGAAATGAATATACTGAGCATCTGTCATTGAAAACTATTTTAATGACTGCTGCTGCACTTAAGACCCCAGCGTAATCATTTTACCATTTTGGTCTATGCAGTTAAAATGTCTCCTGAGTGATGTGGTGGCTGCTCGCTCTGTCATACCAGGTTTTCATCACAACTCTTAAGAATATCCAGAGGTCTGCTGAACCCAGCTCCCAAACCCCACACTCTTTTTCTATTTGCACTTATCATCCTTTGTTCTAATCACAGGCAGAGAAGGAGAAAAGTTTATCTTGACCAGCATTCTTTAAATTATATACTTGCCACACAAAAAAATTCCAATAAGCATCCTTAAAACTAGCACATTACATTACCTTAAAAGATTTTTTAACATCTGTTGTAGGTATGATTAAAATATAACCTCATTAACATGAAAAAAAAAAAACCATCAATAAATACATTCTTTAGAGATATACTCCAACCATCCTAGAAGTAGAGAGTACTAATGCATTCCATCTAAACATTCAATTAGGAACACTAATTAGTAAAATGCTAAAGTTTAGCTTTCAGCATTTTTACCTTTGTCATCTTAGTTTAATTTAAAAGGTCCCATATTATGCAAAATTCACTTTCTAAAAGGTTTTCTAACAGTCATATCTGACCTAATAGTCTGAGTTCTTTCCCTTTGTGACCTCACAAAGGGAAATAACCAATACCCCCAGTAGTGGATACTGCCTTTTACCAGCCTCCCCGGCTAACTGAGTCTGCCCTCTAAAATCACAGATTGGGTGCTGGTGAAAGACAGATTGTCTCCAAGAGAGAGGCGTGGACAAGATTCAGACACAGACACAGCCCGTCTTCCGTACAGCTCACTAGAGCAACTTTTGGAATGGCTGAGTGGACCAAGGCCGAGTTTGGGGTAATACACTTTGAAAACAACGTTGTTAGACCTCAGACACCCATATGAAATTGTTTAAAAAATGTATAATTTGGGACCTTTCACATTTGCTAATTAGACCAGCGCAGAAATCACAAAGAAGAATGATGGAAGTCATTAGTGCTACAATCATAAATCACAGAACACAAATAACAATGCTTGTCAATTTAAAACAAATACAGATATGTCTTTTGAAAAACTGAATGTGTTAGTTGTACTAAACTGTGGAGTCACATCTATACACTGTTGGGGTCATAACGTGTCCAGCAGAGTACATATTTAAAATGACTCCAGCCCTGATATTATGATGTAAATGCCAGAGATATCACTCTGACTAGCTAAACAACCTAGAAATGCATGCCTTTATCATTCATGAAGATCGTCCCGTATCTGCAGAACAAAACTGCCTAGGATAGATGAAAATGAAGAATAATATGAGCCAAAGTTGCTCATGGGCTTCTTTAGACACACTGATGGAGATCACTACCATTACCCACCTGTGGAGTTTTAAAAACTTTCTCTGGATACAATCGTCCTCTGATATGAGGTGCTGCAGCACATGACTGCCAATGAGCGTAAACAGCCTCATGAGCTTTATAAACAATGTTGGTGCCTTAGTCTTCAAATGTAAAGTGTTGCTTTCTGTTCACATGTTTCTTAACAAGTTGCACTTATAAATTCACTTAAAACCAGTTTGAAGCAGGTTAAATTAACTCAGTTCTGGTAGGCTGGTTAGCATGGTTCATACAATCCGTGTGAGAGCTGACACGCCAACAGTAACTCAGAGCACAGATTGCCACTCATTTTCTCATAAGGATTTTGAACCCTCATTTCATGTACTTGCTCATGAACTTTGTGGATGACAGCGCTATGCCACTTCTGCAGAAGACAATACAAATATGAGCACTAGAGTTTTCATCAAATAGCTTTCAATTCATCTAGACCGCAGACCACATAATGAAATAAAAGAAAATTCTAGTGGTATTTCAGAAAAGGCATGGGCAAAAATCAAATAAAGGAATATATACTGCTCAAAAAAATTAGAACAATAAAATAACACATCCTAGATCTGAATTAATTAACTATTTTTAATAAATACTTTGTTCTTTACATAGTTGAATTTGCTGACAACAAAATCACACAAAAATTATCAATGGAAATCAAATTTATTAACCCATGGAGGCCTGGATTTGGAGTCACACTCAAAATGAAAGTGGAAAAACACACTACTTTAAGGACTTTTGTCCTTAAAACGTCAAAATGAGGCTCAGTAGTGTGTGCGGCCTCAACATGGCTGTATGACCTCCCTACAACACCTGGGCATGCTCCTGATGAGGTGGTGGATGGTCTCCTGAGGGATCTCCTCCCAGACCTGGACTAAAGCATCCGCCAACTCCTGGACAGTCTGTGGTACAACGTGGCTTTGGTGGATGAAGCGAGACATGATGTCCCAGATGTGCTCAATTGGATTCAGGTCTGGGAAAAAAGGGCGAGCCAGTCCATAGCATCAATGTGTTCGTCTTGCAGGGACTGCTGACTCACTCCAGCCACATGAGGTCTAGCATAGTCTTGCATTAGGAGGAACCCAGGGACAATCGCACAAGCATCTGGTCTCACAAGGGGTCTGAGGATCTCATCTCGGTACCTAATGGCAGTCAGGCAACATCTGGCGAGCACATGGCTGACCGTTTAAGCAGACACATGCAAATTTGTGGCCTGCTGGAGGTCATTTTGCAGTGCTCTGGCAGTGCTTCTCCTGTTCCTCCTTGCACAAAGGAGGAGGTAGCGGTTCTGCTGGTGGGTTGTTGCCCTCCTACGGCTTCCTGATGTACTGGCCTGTCTTCTGGTAGCACCTCCGTGCTGTGGACGCTGACAGACACAGTAAACCTTCTTGCCACAGCTCGCATTGATGTGCCATCCTGGATGAGCTGCACTACCTGAGCTACTTGTGTGGGCAATTGCCAAGCAGCTTGGTGAAAAAGATCCACTGTTGGAGCAATCCTCGGAAAATGGAAGAAGCTAAACATGGCTGTCATCTTCCTCGGACTGAGGCTCCATGCAAGATCTCCCCTCGTGGGGTGTCAATGATCCTAAGAAAGGTGAGGAAACAGCCCAGAACTACACGGGAGGAGCTGGTCAATGACCT
>JBAMHW010000017.1:1466542-1480014 GCA_037177495.1 Rhadinocentrus ornatus
TATCTATATCTATATCTATATATCTATATCTATCTATATCTATATATCTATATATCTATATATCTATATCTATATATCTATATATATCTATATATATCTATATAGATAGATATATATAGATATATATATATATAAAAAACCATGCACATCTGTTTAAAATGAAGAGTAAATCCATCCTTTAGTTTCTGAGACAGTCGAGTTCAGCCCTAACATAAGACTGACCTACCAACACTCTGGTACAGCTACAAACAAGCTGCCATTATGGCATTAAAAATCTAAGAGAATGTCAGAGCTTCAATCAGTTTCCTTCTCTACCAATAAACAAATACGCAACACTTTAAAGTGGGCTGGTGCTTTCTGTCTTCCGCATCTTTCTGGAAGCTATTTGCCACAGATGCTTCTCGTTATCATTTTAATGAAGAATGCAGAAAAACCCGCTTGCATAGGCCACACAACAGCATGACCCCAAGATGATGGGCTGTTTATCCAGCTAACCTGTCAACTTCGTGGAGACTCCCTTACTTTTTTTGAGCTATTATAAACATAACATTACTGCTATTGTCCTGGAGCAATTTGGCAGAAAACCTCAAAGACAAGTAAACATTCTGTCCAGTCCTAGCGAGTCTTTGTAGCTGACACGAGGACCCAAATAATGGAGATTTGAAAATTTTGATTTAATCCACCAGCTTTCAAGCTGGTTGACTCATTCATCTCCTCTATGGAGAATACATTAACTATGCAAGTAAATTAACCCATGCATATAACAAATAATAATGAAATATGGTTTTAAAAACCAAAAAACAACTTGGTTTCCTCTTTAATGATACCTACGCATGATTTTGCAGTAATGCACAAACTCCAATTTCAGTTAAAAGATTTTGTACAAATATACTAATTTAACATACAAACTTAAAAAACATTGAAATGAAAGCGAACAATGTTATTCAGGTTATAAAAATTGAATTTCACTGATCAGTACACCAATGGTCTTTAACATGTGCCCTTCAATAAGACTGTATTTAACCTGTCCTGCTGCTTCACAGTGCTCTTCTCAACAGGTCTGACTCAGCTGGGTATAAGTCCCCTCTTCTCCTGAGCACCTGGTCCACAGTAAGAGACATAAAACCTCTCAAGCATCAGAACAATAACTTCTTTTCAAGGGGCCTCATCTGAACCTGGCCTCCCTCCTCAGGCATTCACATAGTACTCAGTCAGCACCTCAACCAAAGGTTCTTTTGAACCACATAGAAACGCGTAAATCCCAGTTACACCCATTTTCCTTTAGTTGGTAACACAGATATATATTTTAAAGTAGAGTTATTTTAATACTTTTGACCAACTATAAGAATCAGTTCTTGATTAGCAAAAGCTGGGTTCTGGTCGCAATCACACGCTGGACATCTGGATCGCATCTCCCAGTTTCTCTCGTCCATGCAATCAGAAACATTGGAACTGAGCTCTCCACAACACATTGTTCAAGATCACTGATTGCTGGAAACATCTCCGACCAGGAGGATGTAAATTCTGCCATCCTAAAAAGGCCAAATCGTGCAGAGTGCCAGTAAGTCCGCTCATCTTACGGGCCTTTTTTTTTCTTAATCAATTCCTAGAAAGGCATTTCAAATTCTGGCATTATGTTCAGAAGTCTAACAAAATTCAGATCAGCAGAGGCCATGGCTGGTTTTTCTGTGGCAAAATGTGTTAAAATGTGAAATAAGGCAGTTGTTATTCTAACTCACAGGTGGGAAGGGTTGCAGTGATATTAGCCAAACTCAAAGGGTGAATAATATTCACATACATTCTTCTCACCGCACCAAAGGTCTGGTGCTTGTAACACTCCAATAGACAGTGACACACAAGAACATTCCTTTGCTCTATTTTACAGACAACTTACAGAGGATTTTGAATTAAATAGTAAAAAAGCACAAATTGGGACACAACTCACTGTGGTAGAGCTGCAGAATGGGACTGCGGAGCGACAGCTACAAAGATGAGTAAAGTTACCTCAGAATAACAAAGATTCATCAAATTCCAAACGTATTAGGGAAGAAACTGTGTAAAAAAAAAAAAAAGGTAATAAAAACTACCATTAATCTGGGGCTTACAATGCAATGTGCTGCTAAAACCGGATAAGGTTCCTAACAGTGCAGCATGACTGACTGCTTTCTAATCCTACTACACTAAGAAACTGATCCAATAGCACCTCACTTATCACCCCTGGTTACCTCCTTCCGACACTTTAATTATCCCCTTTTTGTACACTTTCAAATCCCATTTACTTGCTTTCTATCATCTAACACATCATTTTGCTTTGAGCCTGCTGTCCACCAGGGCCTCAGAAGGTCATTAGCACGTAGGAGCGAGAAAGCTAGCTGAAGCGTTTGGCCCCATTCAGGGACACCTAAGAGCAATGTCCAACTGTCATGACCGCTCAACAGGCCAGGGGTTACTTCTTCGTTGCCTGACGATGTAAATATCCTGCTTGGTAGGACTGGAAATGTGTTAAGGGACTCCCAGTGAGCCTCTCCATCTGTTTTCAAACAAAACTCACTCACACAAAGAGGTTGCTGCTCAATCACTGGGTTGTCTGATAACGTCTCTCTTTGTTTCACACACTTTCCTCCAACTGCTGGTCTTCATCTGGAAGTCATATGTGGATGTGAAAGTGTCAGTGCTTATTTAAACGTCAATTCCCTTAATGTGTGTTTGCTGAAGAAAGGAAGTCCTTGTGTTTTGACCATGAATGCAGGAAAAATAGAACAACACAGGAGTTGTTATCTTTGTCTGCCATGCTTCTTCATAAACAGCTAACCTGAGAGCGTTAAGAGATGAGATTAAAAGAGTAAAAAAACCAAAGTATGGTGGTCCAGGCCTGTTAAAATAATCTCATTTAACAACGTCATGTGGTTTGCATCTCTTCTCTTCCCAATGTAAATAATTGACCATAAAGGGCCCTTTCAAAGTTTGAAATGGCTCTTTTTGTCAACCCAAGAACATGCAGCAGATTGTCCTGCACATGAAAAAAAAAAAAAAAAAAACACACTTTACAGAAAAACTGATATATGACTTAATAATTTGCCTGTTATCAGCTGATGAGTGTAAAGCTGACCAGCAACGCATGTGGTTATATCAAATGTTCCTCATCACTCCAATGTTCTCACTTACTGAAGGGCAGGGGGGGTCTTGCATGTGTGGAATTTCTAATGCATACCACAGCATGTCCATCCCAAGCATGCAATTATCACAGTAGGTTTTTTTCTTTTCTTTAAACATTCCTCCTTGATGCATAGTTACAAGACCATAACACACAAAAATAACAATTTCATTACTTTGGCCTTTGCTATAATTACAGCTCGTCTACAATTCATCACTCACACAAACGACCCCAAAAAAGCCCAAAGTGTGGCTGGATCATCAGTTTATCTCGCGCGATGCTCTGAGTCATCATAGTTTTCTTTAATCACAAGCAGGTCTTGAATCAATAAAAATGATATAAAGCTAAAGTAGTTACAAGCCTGGAGCGTGATGGAGACACTGTCACAAAACCGGCAGCATGATTTACAATCTCACATCTCTGAACACCTGGCTAGGCAGTTACCATGGGCCACACAAAACAAATTAAGAAGACAACTGAGGTTGTTCCACCAGTCTGAGCGATGCAACGATGGGCGAGAAGAGATGGGAGGTGTGGAAAGCAGTAAAGTCAAGCATCTGTGCTGAAGTTATTCTGAGCGATGGGACCAGTAGCTTCCAATCAGACAAGTCTCTCTTTTTTTTATATATATATGGTAAATGGATTGCACTTGAACATTTAACTACTCAAACTCAGTTGTATAGCCATTTACATGGAGTGCTATTTTTCTGTTGTACACACCTAAAAATGCAATAAAAAAACATGGTTTTGGACAGTTTGCAGTTTTAATAGAAGGTGGCAGTTTCCATGAAACTTTTTTTAAGGCTAAACTATGGCTGTAGAAAATTAATCCTAGGGGACTATGAAACAGTTATTTTGGAATTTATCTGTTTTTCCTCAGACCGAATAGTGACGCTAAGGCAGGATATTATTTTGGGATGCAGCTTAGGGGCATAATAAAGAATTTTTTTTGTTTTTTTGCATTTCAAAAGAAGCAAACAAATGTTGCGTGAGTAACGGTGACAGGTGCTGCTTCTAAAAGTTATGGAAGGATCCTTCATGGCTACAATCTGCTGGGTCACTAAATCCCCCAGAGAAATATTTTTTGACGTCTGGGATCCTTCAAATAATTTGACAGTGACCTTGATTTAGAGAATTTCCACGGATGCCTGCGTGTTTCCCCACTCTTTATAGATCCAGTCCTAAGAGGAAATACGAGGGCACAACCTTTTTATGAAAGACAAGTACACAGTCACTAAGAGTGATCCGGAAGCTAGAATGAAGTCTTCCCCAGCTACTGAAGGGCCAAGAATGGATAGACCCATCCTGCCAAGGAAGCAGTAACATTGAGCAATACTGTGTTTGCTTGCAGAGGTCCTCCCAAGGTAGAATTGCACAATCAGCCAATCAGAACTTATACTGATTTTTTTTTTTTTTTAAAGACAAAATATGAAACACTTTTTTTCTTTTTCTCATAAGTGTTCATGATCAGAGAAAAGTGACAGAAATAAAAAATGAGATTAATTTTTAGGTCACTGCCTTCACCTCCTTTATATTCATTCTTGCAGTGTATTCTGATTTTTAAGATCTTTATGGTTATTTACACAAAACCTAAAAATGCATTTAACTGTTAATGTTTCAAATTAAAAAAAACTTTTTTAAATGTAACAAATGCTCACACACTACTACTCCATCTTTAATGTCTGAATGTATGTAGTGTCAAAATGTTAAACATAGACCCTCAAATTGCAGTACATATTAAAATAAAAAAAAATACATGTCCAAGGCTGAATCTTTGACCTTGCAAAACATGAGGTGCTCCAGAATTTTGGGAGACTTTGAGGACAGATGGAGGCAAACTGTGCAAAAAATTTTTAACTGTCAGTAAAAGTTTTCTAATTTTGTTCTGCTTCATTTTAACAGAGTTGGACTTTGCAGAGATAATTAACATATAGCATCATGATCTGAGGTTTAAAGCTACAGCTGCATCATTCCGAAAAGATTTTCATATTCATCCTGAAAGTGTTTTCTTTTTCCTTGGGCAAGCCTAAAACTTTTTTTCAACTGTGCTTTGTGACACGTTCAATTATTTTTCACCAGTAACATATATACTAATATTTACACATCTAAAAATCATGTATTCCCTTTACTATGACTCTGAAAGTATTCAAACACATATCGCTATTGCAAAGATGGAATCATTTCATTATGGCTATGCAATTTTTGGGAAAACACTTAAAAAATTAGACACAGGCCTTAAAAAGTTAATACAGCAACAAAGGTAAATTTGACCCTCAAACCTGTGCTTTTTTTCTTGTCCCGACTCCCCATCCCCACACCCCTACTTCCTGTCCGTCTGCTGTGAAATAAAGATTTTTTTTAAAATCACAAAAAAAACTGAGAAAAACCTTTAAAAAATGTATGAAAGCCAGTATACAATGAAGATATTTGAATGGTTCTGTCAGAATTAAATGGTTTTAGTCAGGCAAAAAAAATGTAATTCAATATCCAGCTAGCTTTCTTTTTCTTTTTTTTTTGTATACACAAAACTGTAAAGCATTTAAACGAATTTCGCTCTCCTCAATTAGCACACAAAGATCTAAAAGCATGCAGTGCAAAGTATGTAAGGGCACGGTAAACTCTGGGAATCACACAATAATCCTGACAGCTTTCTGGTTTCATACAAAACAAATGAGTTAAGTTAAATAATTGAAAGATACAGAACAAATAATCAATGCTTTCAAAGTTCCGGCAAAGAGCGAAAAGTTGGAAACAAGTAAAATGGGTCATGCAAAACACACAAACAATATGCTTTGTATTTCCCATGTGGACTGTCCCAGCCTCTTACCCTGAACTTAACCATCACAACTGCATCTCCCTCACCTACCCATGATCTAATTCTAATTCTAAAACCAAGTATTAACCCTAAAAGATAATTTTGTACCCATGGCAGCAAAACTGATGATCCCATGTAAATAGAAATTTTGTTTTTGTCCCCATTATGGAGAAAAAAAATTTACACACACACACACAGCCGTTGTATTCACTGTTGTAGTCCAAGTGCCAAATCCAGAAATTGTTTGAATCTTGAAACATCTGGGCTTAAAAGGTTTTCTTCTCCTAAACACTTTTTTACATGATAATTTTAGAGTTTTTGTGTCAGAATAAAAATGTATCCAACTGTTTCTGACATGATTAATCACAGGTTACTTGACATTTTTAATGTTTCTACAAATTAATAAAATCACTAACAATAATAGTGCTTATATTTGTAGAAGAGTGTTTGGTTGTGTTTCTTGTTAGAAAAATAATCAGTCATCACATAAATGATCATATCTACACTGCGTAAGCTAAATACTTGTACATACTAATGTGTATTTAAGAAGTGATTATTCACAATATTCACGTTGATTTCTTGTATGCAATGAGTTGGCCATTTAGATTTCTTTTTAAAGCCAGAAGCATTTCCATTGTTAAGCCGACTTGTGATTAATAGCAGCCAAAATAATGCAAAATAAAATCTTAGCTCACAACATATTTCAAAACAGATGACTTACAAAATAATATGAAAAGACAAATTAGCTGTAGAGACTGAAACAGTATTGTGTATCGGACTGTTAACGTTTTTATTTCTGCTGCCACGTTAGGCCTATGGTCTATGGGAACTGGCTCACTTGAAGCCAGAATCAGGCATTTGCTCAAGGACCTGCAATATTTGGCAAATGAGGATTCTTCAATCAGCGGTCAATGTTTTTTTTTCCTGTTTTCACAGCCTTTTATGTCAAAGTCTTTGCATTGCCATAAATAAATTAAACTAAATTCAATGAATTTAGCAATAAACAGCAACAGATGCAGCTGGGAGCTATAGAATAGCATTTTCCACCAAACACATCAGCAAACTTGTTATTAAGAAATAATCCAGTGGGCTAAAACCTCCATCAACTTTATAAGTCAGCCTTAACCATCTTGCAAGTCTCAAATAAATAAATTTTTATTATTTTTTTTTTTTTTTAATTATGAGTCAAGTTGTAAAATTAGAATGTATGAACATATCACTCTAAAAACATTTAAAGAGCATTTTGAGAATTAATTTGTTGATGCGATGAATAACGGTCATGGTTACTTTGCTTTGGGCTCCTGTTTGACCCTACATTATACATGAACTACTATATAAATCACCCAGAAAAGAGTGAGTTAAAATTATTGGCAACAAGCCAAATAATAAGCCAAACTGGCAACAAGTGAAGTGGGCTAAAAGGAAGCATTTCAGGCCATTTGTTTAACAAATAAGGCAGCTGTCAGAGCTGCAAAAAAACAGATTGATCTTTAATAGCTGAAAATGTTCCCTAAAAACCTTAAGACCAAAAAGGAAAAAAAAAGGATGAATTTTGACTAAAAACAGAAGACATGAAAACTGACTCCAAGAAACATCCTCAAAAACTAGAGACAGCAGCTTGGTTCGGCTCATTGTTGGTTTAAAATAAAAAAAATAGAGCATTGGAGGTCTGGACAGAGTAAGAAAGAAGAAACTATTCAGAAGAAATTAAGTTAAAAAGTCCAGCTTGGACTAACGGGAAGAGTCTAAAAAAAATTCTTGTTTGGAAAAAAAACTCTGTCATGCTATACTGCTGCTTTAATCATCAGGCTGCCTCTAGTCGAGCCCGCCTAAAGCAGACCGGTGGTTCTGCTTTTCCTTCAACCAGCTGAGGCATCGCTAGCCGTTTTATGAACCTGGATCACACAACTTTTGGGAGCGTTCAATGGGATCATCAGCTCACTTGAGAAATGAGCACTGCTCATAATCACGCCTCAGCACAAGAATTTACCAGTTCTTTTTCTTCAGTAAGAGTTATTAAATTCTGAGAGAATATTTATTGTTGGAATTATTAATTCTGTACAGACGGTAGAAGTTTGGATGCAAACTCAGACAAATCAGACAACTATTATAACTCACGCAACAGACTTGATGCTTTTACAGACTGAAGCAAAACAGCGCATGTGTTTTGTATCCACATGAATATTCAAGACATGTTCCCTGATATTTGATGTTTCCATGTCAGGTACTGAGTCTACTCACTCTCTTTCCTTCTCCGTGAGCCTGTCGGTGATGGTGTCCCTGATGGAGGACCGGGAACCTTTTTGGATCACCGGATAGCGAAGCGGAATCTGAAGAAAGCACGAGATCATCAGGACCAGGTGTGCTGTGTAACCCAGGGCGACAGCCACGCTCCCATCATCCTTTGCTGCGGGACAGATTGGATTTTATTTAGCTGGGTAGAGTTAGGAGCTTTTAAGAAATCAACATTAACATATCAAAGTCTCGGAGCTCGTCATTTAAAGCAAATCAAACTCAAACCTGCAGCACTTTATTCAACCAAAAAGTGGTACTCCAAAACTTCAAAGCATACATTATTCACCAGTGTCTGTTTTGTTTGGACTTTTTATTACATGAAAGATATGTATTTACAAGTTGCACATTTTGGATTCTACATCATGTGAATCCAAACAAAAACAAAGCATTGTCCAACAAGAGATAGGTTTGTAACAGAGGATTCACGGGTAGACAAGTAGTTGCATTCATGTGGTAACGTAAAAAAAAATTTGGAGAAATAACCTGATACTCTAACAATCCCCTGTTTAGCTCAGATAACTTGGGATGAAAAACTGGATGTCTTTGGTAACATTTTAAAATAGGGGGAGTCAAGAAATAACTTGCTTCTTGTATGACAAATAGTTTAGAGACAAGATGCTGAGCGGTTTCACTTCCATAAACAGCAACAGGACCCTACTGGAGGCAAAGACGTAAAAAAATCATTGTGGTTTTTATTTTAAAACTTTAAAATAATAAAGTCTAACCAAGTAGCATCCTCCTTAGCTGATACTGTATTGTATGTTTTATTAAATGGCAGTGCAGTTGTGTTTGTGTTTGAGCGTTAAAGTTTGCAAAATCACAAGTCAACTGACCGGGAAGGAGGGCATATAGGGGTAGTTTTCAATAAACACTGTTATCTAGCTCAGTTTACTCACCGCTTGATGTCTACTTCTACTGTACTGAAGGCAAAAGCAGACATGCCTCTGCCTTATAGGAATAACACTGTCGTTATGGTGTTCTCCCATGTGCTGCTAAAAAATGTTAACAGGTGGAGCGTAACAGCAGGGAAGCAGTGGAGACTGGGAGAGGTATTCTTGAATTATGGGCCCGGGGCCCCGGTTGGGCTCACCAGCTGGGAGGAAGGGTAGCTGGAGTATGTTGAGTGGACACTGGCTGGTGTGTTTGCAGTCTTAGAAGAGCCTCAAATGAAAGCCACCATTTATTACCCATGCAATACCCCAAAAGTTACCCCCTACATTCATGCGAGACATTGAGAGGTCACAAAGTCATCAAGTGTTTGCTGCTGTCACAGTAAATCCTCTTCATCACTGCACATATATGGTGTGACCCCTTCTCTAACCTTCTTTACCAAGATGATAACCATAGATTTGTGGCGGCAACTGTTGGTTAACTTTTTTTTCCCTGAGGTGCCCAACACTACATCTTTGATTTTAAGCGGTTTTTGTGGCTGTCTAGCTGGAGTGGTGAAGGCAGATACAAAACCATGTTGTAAAAAGACTTCATGAGACTGCGGTGGTGCTGATCATCAACTCCAACAGCAGCCAACAAGAGATCACAATAGCTAATTCTACTGAAAAATCTGAAACTGTCTGGAACCCAATCTAGTTGCATCCCATCCCAGCTATTAGGTAGGGCAAATTTCCAAACATTTAACATTCCGACTAAAAATCATCCTTTTTTTTCCATCTATTTATTTATTTAAGCTACATTAGAAAAGTGTTTTCGCTCTTATCATTGATGTTACAATGCATTAAATGATACATTGTAAAGATGATGAAAAATGTTATGAAAATGTATAAAGTAAGAGGTTCTTTAGATCTGGTGTGCCAACATGTATCCTGGGTGACCCGGTCACAAATGGACAGCATTAAAGACAGCTGCAAACAGAGTCCGAAAGGACTGGGGATGGATTCGGATCTGATCGCTCAGCACACATTCAGAGGTGTTCTGTGATGCTTGGGGTGACACATTTATAAAATAGCAAACTAGCCTGGCATAGACATAAATCTACTTATTAAAAGGGGTGCAGCAAAAAAAAAATTTTTTTAAAGTGGCATGAGTAATAACTGTTAAAAAAAATTTACGCTTTAATTCCACAGATTATTCTCTTTGCATTATTGTGTTCATTTTGGCAATTTCAGTAAAAAGTGGATCAAGTTCCTAAACTCTATTGCTGCAGGCTTTGTGGCAACTCGGTAGACAGTAAGGCTGTTCACAAAGAGACAACACATGAAAGAATTGTTCACAGAAATACTGGAGCATATATGGAGTTTAAAATGGCAGATTTATCTCTCTCTGCAAAGACCGTCAAGGACAGGACCAAGATAATGACAAAAAACATCTCGACTCACTGATACGGCTCCAGCAGACTCTCATTTGTAATGAGTTAAATAATGTAAACCATGTTGAGCAGATAGCGCAGTTGTGTAGATATGTGGACTCCGATGGTGCGCAGATTTGGCATTTGCTTTTGTCATGACACATAATAAGCAATTAAATGTTAACATATGTGTTTATCGTAATTTATTTTTAAGAATCAAGCATGTTTTGTGGCTCTACACTATGTTCATTTGGTGGTAAAAATAGCTTGTTTAGTAGTAAAGGTTGCAAACCCCTGACCTAGGAAAATGCTATAATGCGGGTTTTCCTAACAGAGCATCACATTAAAAGACAATGAGAAGTGTTATTGTACCTAACGGTGGCTTTAATTCCATGGCTAATTGGTGCATATTTAGCTCTTTTCTTTCAGAGACTGGTTCAGAATAAAAGCTGCAGAGGGTTGTAATTGCTCATTTACACTGAGCTACAATAACTGAAGCAGTTCGAAATAGACCAGAGCTCCAGATCTCTTCCATCTGTCCTGCTCACCTTTTAGAGAACATGAATGTTTAGCAAACTGTACATTTTTCTGTTCCTCTGTGCTGCTCTATTCATCTAACATATAGCAGAGCTGAAGGTGTGTGCAAGTCATTAATGCTATTATGTAATATGGATGTATTACACTTTGAGCAGGTGTTGTTATCCAGAGATTCAAAAATAAAACTACAAAGAGTTTAAGAGGTTCAGTGTGTGTGTCTTTAGTCAGCATAGGCTGATCCAGACGTTCTGCAGAATTGTAAAGCAATTATGTAATGCTTTTTTGGTTCGCTTGTAATGCATCTACAATAATTGTGCATGTGGCAATTTATACTTGTTAATGTCTGGAAAAAATAAATTTCAGGTTGCTGAATGCATTACTGGTTTACAAAAAAATAAATAAATCAGAAGGACTGCTGATGTCCAACTTTGCTGGTTTAAAGCTGCATCAGGACACATTCAGGGATGCACTGTCATGCCAGATGTGAATAGATGTACTTCACCCTGGAAGGCCGAGTGTTAGCACAAAGTGTGACAAAGGTCTGAGCGAATGCTCATTGGAAGCAGGTGTGAATGTTTACATCATCTGATGACAAAGGTCTAGACAAACTAGACAACAAATAACGGTAAAGTCAAACATCCTTCTGATCGATCCATTGTAACACCAGGTAATGTTTAAAGCTCAAAACGACTTACAGCCAAAATAACTGCTTAGCTATTCAGGTTTAAACTTTCCGCTGCAGTTAATGGCTCCCCAGAATCACACTTTTTAACGTTACCATGGCAATAAACAAACATTTGCAAGACTGCAAACCCTGAGTAGCCATAGTCATGATTTAGACATAGTTTTAATACTGTAAAATGTTCCTGCACCAAACATCCACCTATGACCACGAGCTTCAAAGCTAAGACAAAACATTTGCTCAGCATTTGTCTTTTACAGCCCGTCCTCCTGTAACTTAAAACACACATGCAGGCACATAATAAATTACCTTGAAAGTCCTCCGAGTTTGGCAGCTTCACTCCACAGATGACATAATCTGACAGATTGGCCTGTGGATTTTAAATAAAAAGTTTTGTATTGAAGACAATAAACCTGCACAAGATGAAAACTCATAGGATGAACACCTGGCAGATAGATTTTTTTTTATTTACATAGTTATTGTCTGGTTATGTGAGCATTTCAGCTTTTAGGTTATCTACTAAATATCCAACAAAACATAGATATTAAGTGATATCCAAGAAATGCCAGGGTTTAGGCTAATCTGTAAAATCACGTATGAAAATTATTTTAGGAATAAAACATTACTTTGGAGGTGTGTCAACGTTGTGGTTTCATAACAAGCTGATTCTTTGCAGTTGCCACATCAAGAATTCATTATGCAGAAATGTACAATCAGGCTTCACTTACCACATCGATCGGGTAGATGTAAGAGAGCTCGGAGAGGAGCTGACGACAGCGGAAGGTGAGCTGGGCGTTGGACTTTAGAAACTGCTCTCTAAAGAGATGAAAACACACGTGACAAAATGAGCAACAGTGCGGCAGGAGGAGGCAAAAAATAGAAGCAATCAGGCAAAAAGGAGGAGTAGGGATATTGGAGCATGAAAGGAGGAGATTGGAGGATACAGGAGGAATTCTGTGAAATTTTAAAGTAGTATGATTATAAACAATTTTACAGTCTGATTTACAAAAAAAATAGCCATGGACTTTAAACAAAAAAAAAGGGTATAAAGCGTTATATGATATTTCTCCTTTGCATGAACAGTGACAAGTATGTGCATACATGTCAGTGAGGAAGTCTTCATCTTGGGTGTCTTGCATTTAAGACCTTTGCATGTGGAGCAGTGTGGGTAATAGCTCATCATTTCATACACATGAAAAGGGATTTTTGGGGAAAACAGTAATTGAATGTGAACCATTCTTGCAAAAATGTTCCTCACTTTTCACTTGAACATCCTATTTGGCCTTGCCTGTGGTTAGCAATCTCTTATTTCTATTTTCCCAGTGTGCAGCCGCTTTGTAGAGAGCAGATAGACTGGTGTGTGACAATCGTTTGATCTGAAATCACTTAAGTCCAGCAGGCTGCTGCTTTATACATCTGGCAAACCCACAAAAACAGCCATGTGAAGACTGAAAACCTGTAGAGACAGGTTTTTAGTTTTACTCTATTTCTTCTTCATCTCCTTAAAAGGTACAGTGTGCAGCTTCTTTGTTTTTTTGTTAGCAAAAATGAAGAATTACTTTCATAAATACGTATTTTACCAAAGTTTAATCACAGTCCCACAAAAATGAAATCGTTCTCGTAGCTTAGAATTAGATGTTTATAAATACATAGGTGGCGGCGCACCCAACTGGAGGCTGCCATGTTG